>JACXGM010000024.1:86023-126993 GCA_016801145.1 Umbra pygmaea
TGGCACCGCAAACAATTCTGTAACACACGGTGCAAAACACTACACACATCGTGCATGTGTTACACACTTTGGCCAATGATGAAACACTCTGCCATCAGCACGTCCATTCAATAGTTAAAACACACATGACATTAGCAACACTCCCGCACACATCGTAAAACATTTAACCTGTAACTGAACACCAATCAGTCACTATATATAATTCAGGTATGAGCACCTGTCGTGAGACAATCGTGAATATTGTGGCTGAGGGGTAGGAGAAGATGAGGAAGAGACGGGAAGAGGGAGAGGAGAACGAGGAAGAGACGGGGAGGGAAGAGGGAGAGGAGCTAGAGGAAGAGACTCTGGTAAAAACCAGACATCGGGACTGAAACATCATCGGCCAAAGGGCCATCGAGAATGTCGCCGGGCAGTGCGGGGGCAACATCACCATGTGTGCAGCCATTAGTGGTCAGGGGGTCCTCCATCACCATGCCACCCTGGGTCCCTACAACACTGCACACACATACTGACATTTCTGCATGCACTACATGCTGCGGTCACATAGGACTAACCAGGGCAGCCCATGTTCGTTGTCATCTGGGATAATGTCAGTTTCCACTGGGCTGCTCTGGTCCGGGACTAATTCGCCAACCACGACCATTTCATGGTGCTGTACCTGCCCCCTAATTTCCCAGTCCTCAACCTGATAGGGGAATAATTTTCGGCATGGCGGTGGAAAGTCTATGACGGCCTACACATGCACGCGTGCCGCTCCGGCGAGCAATGGAGGAGGCATGCGGAGACATCGAGGTGGGTCACGGGTGGATACGCCAAGCCCGGCGATATTTTCCTGTTGACTGGCAAGGGAGAACATCGCCTGTGATGTGGGCGAGGTGACATGGCCCGACCCCAATCGACGGAGTGATCCCTGACTTGTAATGGGAGTTGTTTTACTACCTGTACAATGTATCACTGAGGCTTGGTTTCGGGAATAAAAACGGTTTAAAAACTACAAATGACAGAAGTGTCTTGAGAAAAGTTGACCAGTGTGTTGTGTCTGTTTGACTCTTTATTGTTCATGTGCATGTGTGTTAACTATTGATCTGAAGAGGGCCTTTTGAAGTCAGAGTGTTAAAAACTGTAAGTTGAGCCTCCTTTAGATGAAATAACAACCTCTAGACGCTTCCTTTAGCCTGAAATGAGTGTCTGGATTCTGGGTGACGGTATTTTGGACCATTCCTCCTTGCCAAACATCTCCAGTTTAGTTAGATTTGATGGTTGCTGAGCATGTACAGCACGCTTCGAGTCACCCCAAAGATTTTCAATGATATTTAGGTCTGGGGACTTGGATGGCCATTCCAGAACATTGTACTTGTTCTTCTGCATAAATGCCAGAGTAGATTTGGAGCAGTGTTTAGGGTCGTTGTCTTGTTGAAATATCCAGCCCCGGTGTAACCTAAACTTTGTGACTGATTCTCTATATTATTCTCAAGTATCTGCTGACATTGAGTGGAATCCATGCAACCCTCAATGTTAATAAGATGCCCAGTACCGACACTGGCAACACAGCCCAACCGCATGATGGAACCTCCACCAAATTTTACTGTGGGTAGGAAGTGTTTGTCTTGGAATGCTGTGGTCTTTTGCCGCCAGGCATAACGTCCCTTGTTATGACCAAATAATTTCAACTCTGTTTCATCAGTCCACAGCACCTTCTTCCAAAATGAAGCTGGCTTGTCCAAATGTGCATTTGAATACCTCAAGCAACTCTGTGGCGTGTGTGCAGAAAAGGCTCTTTCGTATCACTCTCGTGTACAGTTTCTCCTTGTGGAAATTACGCTGAATAGTTGAACGATGCACAGTGACACCATCTGCAACAAGATGATGTTTTAGGTCTTTGGAGGTGGTATGCAAGCTGTTTTAGACCATTCTCACCATACTTCGCCTTTGCCTCTCTGATATTTTACTTGGCCTGCTACTTCTGTGCCTGTGGCCTTCCATTTCCTCACTATGTTCCTCACAGTGGACACTGACAGCTTACATCTCTGCGATAGGTTTTTGTAGCCTTCTCCTAAACCATAATGTTGAACAATCTTTGTTTTCAGGTCATTTGAGAGTTGTCTTGAGGCCTCCTTGTTGCCACTCTTCAGAGAAGAGTCCACCTTAAGCTACATTGTGTATTTTTTTTAGTTGAGTCTTAGCAAAAACCCCTTTGTTATTAAAAAAATATGTGCTAATTCATGTGTAATTACTTCCACCAACTAATCAAAGTATTCTCGTAAGCATAGAATTTTCCATTCAGACATACATACCAGGAAGTCGCTCGAATTGCGGCAGCCATTTATGCCTCCATCTTTAAATTACATTAGCCAAAGAAGGACATACCTGGAAATTCAAGCTCTGCCTTTCGCACTTTTACACTCAGTGGCAGCGTGACGAATGCCAGGGGGAGATCACTCACGACTGCAGGCAGATTTGAAAGCCTTTTGAAAATGGAGGATCACGCCTATTCTCGAGGACATGTAATGGCAAAGCTGGCCCTAGCTATACAGTAGGGAAGAACCGTTCGCCTGGCAACACAAACTCGGATTTTCCAATAATAATAGTTTCAAAATAATAGCGTTCATAATTCATTACAAAAATTATTGTTACTTCATTGCATAGGTAGTGTCCATGTTCATGTGTTGCTAAAATGAGTCTATTGTTGGATAAAACAGACTCTAGTGAATGTTTTTCAAATGTAATCATGTTTTCACATGAGACACTGACAATATATTCAATCAAATTGTGTGTACAACATATTTGTTTCTGTTTTTAATAAAACATGTTAAATTATTATTTTTTGCTTTCACATGCACTTATTGTTTCTTTACACACAATACGATTGCATTTGGTTACAATTCACTAGCTATAAAATGAATTATCAGTGATTATTGAAATTAATTAAAACAAGTGCTATTGTGCTAAGTTACTAAAAAATGCAATAAAAAAGCGAGTTTGCGTTGTTGGAATAATAGCAGTGTAATGACTCCGATACTCTGTGTAATATACTGTAATTTAATAAATGCACTGAGTTGAAAAGGCAGAAACCAAGGGAGTGCAATAGTTTGGCAGGGATCTGTATATAAGATGGTCAAAGTAGGCACAATCCATAATCGTAATCAAAGGCAGGAAAGGGTCAGTATACAAGGTAGGCAGAACAAAGCAACAATCCGTAATCCAAGAGAATAATCCAAATGAGCAGGCAGGGTTCACAAACACAGGCAGATGTACACCAGGGCAAAATCCCAAAATCAAGGTCAGAGGAACAAAACAGTCGATATACCAGTAATCACAGTCAGAATAAACCCTCAGTATGCAATAGAATTAGCAATACCTCACAATTAGGTAACCAAACAGACATGGTTAAATATAGCTGGGGTTTTCCGGTGATTGGGATCCGGTGTGCTGCGTTCTGGTGCGTGAGGTATGTGGTGAGTAACAGTGGTCTGTAGGGAGGCTTGGGAGTTGATAGAACCGTCCTGAGAGGATCTCACAGAACCCCCCCCGACAGGCGGCTCCAGGCTCCCCAACCATCTGAAGAGGAGGCCTACCCCAAGAGCGTGGAGCAGGACAGTCCAGACGACGATGGTGAAACTCCTCAATCAAGGCTGGATCCAAAATGTCCCACGACGGAACCCAGGAGCGCTCTTCAGGACCTTACCCCTCCCAATCAACAAGGTATTGGAGACCCCCTTGTTGGCGTTGGGAGTCCAGCAGGTCCCGGATGGCTTACACTGGCCCACCACCAACATCCATCAGAGGAGGAGGAGGAAGACGGGCCTCAGGTGGATGAAGACAGTATCGAACAGGCTTATGGAGGGAGACATGAAAGGACGAAGACATACAGAAATGGCGGGGCAACTGCAAACTGTAAGTAACAGGGTTCAAACGGCGAATGATTTATAAGGACCAATGTACCTGGGGTAGAACTTCCTGCAGGGCAATTGCTGATGAATGTCCCGGGTGGCCAACCATACCCGCTGTCCCGGATGAAAGAGGGGGTTGGGCCCCATCATCGGTCAGCATGAGACTTCTGTATTTGTGTAGCCAGATGGAGATGTTGATGAGCCGAATCCCATACTTGGGAGCTGCGGGTGAACCACTCCTCTACCGCCACCACAGGGCTGGGCTCTGTTTCCCATGGACAGTGGCCAACAGTGGGGGCTGGTAGCCTAAAACACACTGGAAAGGGGTCATTTTCAATAAGGAGTGGATGAGGGAATTTTGTGCGTACTCTACCCATGGTAAATAGCAGCTCCATTTGTGGGGTTGGTTGGAACATTGTTGGTGGAGGAATTTCCTGATCTCCTGATTAAGTCTCTTGGTCTGCCTGTTGGATTGAGAATGATACCCAGATGACAGGCTGACAGATACTCCTAGCCTGTTAACAGAACGCCTTCCAGACACGGGAGGAAAACTGGGGTCCTCTGTCGGAAACAATGTCCTTGGGTATCCCGTATTGGCGGAACACCTGTTGAAATATGCACTCTGCCAACTCCAAAGGATCAGGTAATCGAGGTAGGGGCACCAGGCGGCACATTTTTGAAAAAAGGTTGATCATGACCAATGTCATGGTAAACCCAGAAGAGACAGGAAGATCAGTAAGGAAATCTATGGAAATATGGGACCAGGGTCTCTTGGGTACAGGCAGTGATAACAGCTTACCTGCGGGTAACTGGCATGGGGTCTTCGATTGCGCACAGACAGGGCACGACAGGACATAATCAGAGACGTCATCTTTTAGAGTGGACCACCAGTACTTGGTGGACAGAAGGGGGATGGTTCGAGTGATGCCGGGGTGTAGGATGTGTGACACCATTGCATTAACTAAGGAAGGATGGATGCGCGCACATAGGTTTTACCCACTGGTGTCTCAGGAGGTGTGGGCTCAGACAGGAGGGCATCCTAATTAGCTTGATAATTAGCTTGTTACAAAATGTTTTTTAAATTTCACCCAATTTTTCTCCCTTGTCAAATTCCCTTTGTTCTTGCATTGTCAGCAGCTACGCAACTTCTTGGATAGCTGCAGGATGGTGAAGGGCGCTCATATGGTTCATCCAACCACATGTCACAAAAATTCTAAAATCAAAAAAAAAACTATACTCAAAACCACACACACTGCTCATCCAACACGGAAGCCTTTTGTCAGTTCATGCATGGGATGATTACACTCACCAATTATACTTACGCATTTGAACAAACAGGCCCCCGATCTGAACATAAGGAGTTGCTGGAGAGCGACGTGGCAAGGCATTATCTGACATATCTGTCCCGAATCCCGGGCACTGCAGTGCCAATTTGCACTGCCTTGTTCTAGAGCCTCCAGGCACAGTCAGAGAAGTCATAATATTACTCTGCTCTATTGGCCAAAATGACTGATGTGCTCTTATTGCAGAAACAAACAGCTCTCAGGGTCACCAACCAACCAAGGCTCATTGCTTTGCTCTTGCTCTATCTTGCTTGCAAAAGTCTAGTAGTGATACATGGGGGGGAATACACTGGGTATAGTGAGACATCTGCACAACGCTTTAGTGACTTGGATTTTTATGTCACCAAAAAGGCATTACCAATAATTATATTTCTGCGAACATTACTCCTCATTTTACATTTTTGATAAGTCTTCTCTTGTGGAACATGATTCCAATTGAATTTGGTTATTACTGTCATTTTTTCCTTCAAAATCTAGTTAGCTAGGCTAGACCTTAGATTGCTAAGTGCTCTTTGCTGGGCTCAGAATGGGCTGGGGTGTGTTCAGTCATCTAACATAATAGCTGTTTAGGAATAGTGTCTGAACCGTGCAATCCCTTTATGAATGGTTTTCTAATCTCTAGATGTGGGAGTTCCTTCACACATACTGGGAATGTATCAATTTATCTTATTCCTTGGGAAAAGTGTCACATTTAGCCTGCCCTTTCTTTATCAGTAGACCACGTGTACCTCTTTGTCATAGTTAGAGCAAATGTAATCTCTGCAACTGATAGTATTCTGTGATTAGAGTTCAGTAAAATATGGGAAATTTGTCCCTAGAAGCTGATATAGGGTACCGTTTCTATTTTCCCCTCAGAGGTTAAAGGGGCATTCTGCAGTTCAATACGATAAGAATCAACCAGTCACTCTTCTGGTACAAATCTAAGGGATGGGGCTAAGAGAAATGTATAGACAGCTATGCATGCAATGACTAACAAGCCATCATTACAAAATACAATTTCTACTAATTAATTTCTTTACAACCTCCCAATATTGTTGCAGTTTACTCCTAGCAGGGTTGGTGAAGCTGACTGTGACTTGCGGCTTGGCAATGCGTGCTTGAAGGAAGCATGTAATCTGTCTTCAATTATTCTGCACTTGTTGTGAAGTTGCCAACAATACAAGGTTGAAGTGGAATTGTACATGACTAATTGACCCCTTAGAGGGAAGGGTGACTAAATCATTACAAAATTATTCTGGGTGATCACGATCACATGATGAAACATTTCTATCCTGATGGGAGGGGTCTCTTCCAGGAAGACAATTCCCCCCTCCACAGGGCAGGAGGGCTCACTGAATGGATTGATGAATATGAAAATTATGTGAATCTTATGCCACGGTCTTCACATTCATCAGATCTCAACACAATTTAACACCAATTCATACTTTGCACGTGACGTCACAACTACTGGCTGGCGGGAAAGAATATCATTCTCCTAGCATCGAAACCTAGTAAGCTAGGTGACGACGCAAGTTTTACCATACGAAATTTGGTGTTTCAAGGTGAAAACGACATGCCAGATAGTAATAAAAACACATACATCAATAAATTAATACATGAATTCATGTTAATTCATGTACCCTTATGGTAAATTGTTACCAGTGTGCTTATTCTAACCAACAACACAAACATAATCTAATTTCATAGAGAGGTGACTGACACACACGCACACACACACACACGCACACACGCACACACGCACACACGCACACACGCACACACGCTTTATTATTCTTTCTACATGGGTTTAGTTAATGATCCAGCTATAATAAGACCACGTCGGCTATGTAATCGCTGACAACCGGGACAATTTCGAAGTGGTTGGTGTAAACCGGGACATTTTAGCATAGGCAGGGTGTACATATTCAGATGAAGACTTCATCATAAAACGGAACAGATTAGCAAACGTTAGTGGAAACCTAGCTAACTAGTAACACCTATGCTTTGATTATGAAGATAATCCTGTTTTTCTGCTACGACAGTGTTGTTAACACATTCACTCTTGAAAAAAGTTAGCTAGTATCTGTACTTGTGTTGGCTTTCATTTTTTTGTGGTGTACAGTAAGGTGACAGATTCTCGGTAGATGTACCTCAACTCCAAGTCTGGTAGAGACTTTGCAACCTTCAAAGCAATGAAAACATTTGCAGTTACTGTGTATGGATCACATGTTCAGATCTCATTTTAACATTTGGTTGATTGATTGTAGTATTGGAAATCCAGGCCGCAATTCCGCTGGCTGGCAACTATTTGTTGCCATTTTATCAACGTTTCTTGCCCTCCAGGTATCCATGGTAATCACGTGACTGCAAAGTATGAATGGGAGATTTTGGACTTGTTAGAAACTGTTCTTCACGACCATAATCGAAACACCAAATGAGGGAATATCTTTTGGAAGAATAGTGTTCCATCGCTGCTGTAGAATTCCAGAGACATCTAAGCTTTCATGGTTGCTTGTGGTAGCACCTTACTGAGACACTATGTTTTCTTTTGTACCTCTCTGTACTTCCACAAATATGTTTAGCAATTGTAAAGTGCAACTTTAAGGTTATGATTTTGGAGGTTAAGCCGATCCTAGATACCTTCCAATGGGGAAACCTTAAACTGGAGAAAACTCTTCAAGGGATAAAAGCCATTTCAGAGTTTGTTAGCCCTAGCAGTGACTAGCTTTTAAATGTATTGTTTTAAACTGTTGACTTCAATTTGTAGACACATCTTATCTTAAGGCCATCAGAACTTGTCAAAAATGACAATATAGTTATAATAATCAAAAAGATAAAGAATCTCTTGGCACTAAATATTCTTTTTTTATTTACCTTGACCAAAACAGCTTAATCATTTATACTGTTCTAAACCTTTCCACTGACATGCTTTTCTAAGGTATAATACCCACACCTATGCATCAATCATTTTGAAACCCCATAAAATTATTTGTTATGTAGGTGAGTCTGAGAGGGCTTGGTGATAGCAATAGCTCATGAACAATGCTCTGCTAGGCGAGGGCCAATATTCTACTGCATCAACAGTTTCGGATGTTTTGCCTAAGCTATAAAAGGTTCTGGTTAGATATTTATTTTTAACTGCATTTAACTAAACACATAACAATTCATTATCACTGTGTTTGTGAATACATGGATCAGCTTAAGATGCAGGTAAATGAGTAAAATTCTAGGTACAGTACATACAGTAGTCTACATACCGTTTGTAAAAGTTGTAATTTTATTGCATATTTGTAGATTTATTTTTCCAATTTTTCTCCCCTCCAAATTGGTCATTTCCATTTCCCAGTGACATGAACTCTGCGGGTGCAGGATGGTTGAGGGCGCTCTCAGGCTTCCTTCTAGCACATTGCAGAGCTGTCTGATTCATAACACAATGCTCATTCAACACAAAATACTTTTTCAGTGCACAAGGGAAGGATTAAACATTTGCCAACTATTGTTCTGCGGTTGAACTCACAGACGCCAAATCTGCACACAAGGAGTCACTGGAGAGTGACGGGCAGCAATGTACCAATATGCACCACCCTGTGCTGGAGCGCCCAGCATAGTAGGAAATGCCATGACCAGGATCGAACTCTGGCCAACGTAACGTAGTTGGCCTGTGAAGCAATCCATTACACCATAATAAGCTCCATGGGAAAAATATTTTACACAAAGAATAATTTAACGCTCTGCTTCTGTAGGCTCATGCTAATATTTTGTTGCTGCCAAAGGTGATGAAGTAATGATGAACTTAAACTATATATACTCAATATTGAGCTCATTAAGAGTAATTCGGTTAACAGAATTAATATTTTGAATTGTTTTGTTCATTTCAGTCAGTAACAGGCAGAGCATGCCAAACCCCTTACAAGTGGACAAAAAATTGCTAATTGATTAAATGAACTACACTGCTCAAAAAAAATAAAGGGAACACTAAGATAATAAATGAACTAATTGTATGAAATTCTTTCATCTTTGCATAGTTGAATGTGCTGACAAAAAAATCTCACAATGGAAATCAAATTTATCAAGCCATGGAGGTCTGGATATGGAGTCACACTCAAAATCAAAGTGGAAAACCACACTACAGGCTGATCCAACTTTTATGTATGGTCCTTAAAACAAGTCAAAATGAGGCTCAGTAGTGTGTGTGGCCTCCACGTGCCTGTATGACCTCCCTACAATGCCTGGGCATGCTCCTAATGAGGTGGCAGATGGTCTCCTGAGGGATGTCCTCCCAGACCTGGACTAAAGCATCCGCCAACTCCTGGACAGTCTGTGGTGCAACGTGGCGTTGGTGGATGGAGCGAGACATGATGTCCCAGATCAGTGCCTTCCTCTTGCAGGATTTGCTGACACACTCCAGCCACATGAGGTCTAGCATTGTCTTGCATTAGGAGAAACCCAGGGCCAACCCGCACCAGCATATGGTCTCACAAGGGGTCTGAGGATCTCATTTCAGTACCTAATGGCAGTCAAGGCTACCTCTGGCGAGCACATGAAGGGCTGTGTGGCCCCCCAAAGAAATGCCCCCCCACACCATTACTGACCCACCACCGAACCGGTCATGCTGGAGGATCACTGTAAAAAACTTATTTGACTCAGTTAAGTTGCGGCAACTTAAGGAAAGTTGCGCCAACTTTATGAAAGTTGCACCAACTTTAGGAGTTAAGTCCACATAGGAGTGAACGTAACTCCTAAAGTTGGCGCAACTTTCCTAAAGTTAACTGAGTCAAAGCATATTTTACAGTGATGTTGCAGGCAGCATACAGAATTTGTATGTGACAGTAAAGTACCTTTACCTTACCTTAAACAGTTTTATGCAAAAGTTTAGGCACCCCTAACAATTTTCATGTTTTTCATTTAGAAATAATTGGGTGTTTGGATCAGCAATTACTTTTTGATCTACCAAATAACTCTGGGACACCGGTCCCGTCTGACTGCTGATGAAATCTGGCAGGATGACCCTGAGCAAAGTTTTTGAAGAAACACAGTTTCCAGGCTTAAAAAACTTCTCTTTATCATGTCGGTCTCGACTCACTTTATGCTCTTCCTACAACCGAACCACTCTCGCTCCGACGTCTGGGTGGAGCAGATCCAGATGAGATTTGGGCTTCCTCCCCAGAAGCGGGAAAGCTTAGTTTCCAGTATATGTCCTGACATCTTTTTCAGACCCTCTTTCAGGGTCTCAACGGCTCATTCTGCTAAGCCATTGGAGGCCGTATGATAGGGAGCCGTGCGGACATGTCAAAGAGCATTTTTCTCCATGATCTCCTGGAAAAACTCACTGGTGAAAGTGGGACCGTTGTCTGTAATGACGGTATCTGGCAACTTGTGAGTAGCAAAGCTTTTCTATGGTGACTGAGGTAGTAATGTTTGACCTGATGTGTGTGTCCAGCCACTTAGAATGTGCATCTACCAGCACCATTAACATGTGACCCATAAACGGACAAGTAAAATCCAGGTGGAGCCTCGACCACGGACAAGCAGGCCACTCCCATGGGTGGAGCGGGGCAGGTGCTGGCGTCTTTTGGTTACTTTGACATTGTACACATGCCTTTACCGTTTCTACTAGCACTGTCCTTCCCCGGCCACCACACAAATGACCTGGCCAGGCTCTTCATCTGGGACCCGCCAGGGTGGGCGTCATGCAGCTGTGCCTGCCTTGGATGTGGAACAATCACTCTGGATCCCCAGAGGAGACAGCCATCCTGGACACTTAGCTCTAGCTGATGCTTGAAATAGGGCTTAAGCCCCTCCTGCTTAACCGCTGCTGGCCAGCCCGGCATCACCCATCTCTTAACTTGAGATAACACTGGGTCTCTCTAAGTCCACATTTTGAATTGCTTTTGACAGCCATGGCATTTTCGCCACCCAACTTGTACACTATTTTGTACTGATACGCTGAGAGGGTTATTGCCCAGCTCTGTACTCTTGCTGAAGCCATGGGCAGGATACCTTTTGACTCACTGAACAGACCCATAAAGGGGGCTTATGGTCTTTATAGATGGTAAAGGGACGACCATACATGTACTGGTTAAAACGTTTCACAGCAAAAACAACAGCTAGTCCCTCTCTCTCTAAATGTGAGTACCCTTTCTCTGCTGAAGTGAGAGTGCGTGACCAGTGATGAGAATAACGGCGTTATAAATAAACGGTGTTACTAATGGTGTAACTTTTTTCAGTAACGAGTAATCAAACAAATTACTGTTTCTGCCGTTACAACGCCATTACCGTTACTGACAATAAAATGCAGCGTTACTTTATTTGAGCTCAATGAAGCGGTTATCATCTGTTGCTTTCTCTCTGCAAGAACTGCAAAGTTTTTTTCTCTGGTGTGTGTCTGTGTTTGTGTCAGGGTGGTAGACAACCACAACTGATGACGATTGACTTAGAGTACATTTCCATCGTTTGCCAACCAACCAGAGGCAGAGTAGGGCGTGTGTTCACTGTTCAGTTCACACACACGCACAGACAGACAGTCGCACACACCAACGGCCAGGATTCAGAGCGATGGCAAGTTAAACAAGTTCAAAGGTAGTTTTTGCGAACTGTAAGCATAATAAGCATTACTTTTCCCACGTTGAGGTGAAAGGCAAGAATGTTTACATAACGTGCAACTTATGCACAGGAAGAAAGACACTCAACATTGGTTGCAAGTAATTTGAATTTAATGAAGCACATTGTCACATGTCACCACAAAACTAGTGGCCAAGAATGCAGCTGATCTCCGCTACCTAAGGAGATGGAGCCACGACATCAAAGCAACTTAAATTAGATTTTCATCCACAACTGCAAACTCTTATAACTCAGACTCTTATAACTTATAACTCAATAATTTATTCTATCTAGTGTCCATGTCATTCATTTAACATATTTATTATTGGGGGCTTACTAGTTATTTGACATACTTGATTTTTTTTAAGTAATGCAATAGTTACTTTAATTAGTTACTTTTATAATGATGTAACTCAATTACTAACTCAGTTACTCTTTGTGAGAAGTAACTAGCAACTATAACTAATTACTTTTTTTAAAACAACACTTTAAGTGACACATATCCAATCGGCTTCTCAGAGTCGTTCTCCATCTGATGCGAAAGGAACACCCCATAGGGTGAAGTGTCACAGGACAGGATGACATCCCTTTCTGGGTCAAAGTGTAGCAGCAGTCGCTTAGAGTGTAACAGTTCTTTTACCTGCTGAAATGCTACCTCTTGTGCTTGCTGCCATTTCCATGAGCTGTCTTTATGCAGTAGCTGATAGAGCAGGGCCAGTACAGTGGAGAGGTCAGGTAAGAATTTGAGTAAATGTGTACAATAGATGTATATATATTTTTCACATTTTCGGACACCACAATGACTGCCTCGTGTGGTAATATTTTTCCTTCTAATTATGTATTTCAATAATAAAGAACTGCTGCATTTGTGTAGATGAGAGGAGCAAAGTGTGTGCGCGTTGTGCACACGTTACATTATGGTTAGGCATGTGCCCTTAAAATAGCATATGAATAACACGCCACTGACTTTAAACCAGGTTTTTCCTGGTCAGTGGCGGAATTGTTTTCGGGGACTGCAAGATAGCACCAGGGAATGTTTGCACTGGAACACGCCTCTTCTTTTCGCTGAACCGCCCTACGAACGCAAGTTCCTTCCCTAATTTACCAACGTGCGTCTGTGGAGGGAAAGGTCCCATATGCGTCGGGTGTAAGACAGGAATGATACATGCTTTTGTGTGAAAAGTCAGTTGCGTTGGGTGTAAGATAGGGCCCATAGTGTCTTTAAAACCACAGTCATTATCAAAATGTGCTCCTCCACACCGGTAACATTCAACTGACTTAGCTGGCTTGACTGTTTTCTCCTTGAACACACGATGAACGGCGTGTTCCTGCACACTCCCGTTGGCCTGTTGAATGCCTTTAGTATTATTTGTCGCTGTTTCCATTGCTTATGCAATCTCTAACACCTTCTTGAACATGAGTGTAGCTTCCCCCAACAACCGGCATTGCATGCCGTCGTCACTGATGCCACAGACTAACCTGTCACGCAGCATGTCCTCCAGGGCCTCTCCAAAGTCACAGTGCTGTGATAACTGTCTCAGCTCCGCCACGAACGCAGCCACCGACACCCCTGGCCTGTGGGCTTGGGTATGAAACTTGAAGTGCTGAACAATTGCAGATGGCTGCAGGTTGTGGTGCTCTTTCACCACCTTCACCAGCTCCTTATACCAAATACCTCCTGGGCTCTGCAGCGTAGCCAGGTTGCTTATTAGTTTATACGTCTTTGCCCCGCACACACTGAGGAGGATGGAGTGTTTCTTGTCCTCTTCTTTAATGTAATTTGCCAGGAAAAAGTGCTCCATTCTCTTGACGTATTCAATCCAGTCACCTTCCGACTCGACATATTCACTAAGTGAACCCAGCCATGCTTAATCTAAACGGAAACTTCTTCTTCGACGAAATTCGGTTTTAATCCTCATCGCCAGGGTTATAACCTTAAAGGCAACCACAAATTTGAACAGTTAACAAACTTTACTTAACGTTGGCAGCAGCCCACAAAAACCATTCAGAACACACTGGAACAACGGGCACTGTCCACCAAGTGGTGTATCTCTATTAAAGTCCATGGGGAAAACTGAGTTAATTAATAAAGGTTCCAGGGTGCAGTACCCTTGAACTCAGTAACACAGTTCCAGACTGTAACAGTCTCTGCCTAAGGGAGATTGTTTTGTACAAAACAAATATCTCTGGTAAAAACATGCTGTTAAACACTATTACTGAGGATCATTACTTCAGATACAAACAGCCAGGTTTATATAAACCCCCAATATTGGGGGCTCAAAAGTAATCAGACAAAGAAACAGTACGTTTTAATACTTGTTTGCAAATCCTTTGCAGTTAATGACTTCATGAATTCTGAAACCCATAGACATCATCAGATGTTGGGTTTCTTCCAGGTGATGCTCTGCCAAGCCTTTACCACAACTGTCTTCAGTTCCTGCTTGTTCTTGGGGCATTTTGAGTTCACTTTTGCCTTCAGCAAGTGAAATGCATGTTCAATTGGATTCAGGTCAGGTGATTGATTTGGCCATTGCAGAACGTTCTACTACTTTTTGTCTTTTTTAGTTTTGGGTTGCATTTGCAGTATATAATGACCTGCATTATCCATTTTCTCTTTGACAAGCGCTGTCCATTGGGGTTTCTGAGCAGAACACTTAGCCCCAAGCACTTTAAAATTCATCTTGCTCTCTTGCCATGATTTTGGTACAAGTTTATGTTTGGCTCATCTGTCTATAGGATTTCTACACGGTTTTCTTAGATGTTTTTTGCAAACTTCAATCTGTTTTTCCTGTTTTTGAAGCGTACCAATGTTTAACATCTTGTTGTAAACCCTATTTAGTTACTCTGGTGAAGTCTTTTCTTGATTGTTGACTTTGACACAGATACTGTACGCCTACCTCCTGGACAGTGTTCTTGATCTGGTCAACTGTTGTGAAGGGTTTTTTCTTCACCAGGGAAATAATTATTCTGCACTCCACCACCGTTTAGTTTCAAGAATGTACCAAGTAGTTGATTTGCTATCATTCTGATGGGTTTGTTTAGATTTTTTCAGCCAAAGGATTGCTTGCTTCACTGGCAGTGAAAGCACGTTGGACACGTTGGATCTCATATTGATGATTAACAGCAACAGATTGCAAATGCAAATGCCACACTTGAAATCATACCTAGACCTTTTATCTGATTACTTGTAAATGAACTTTTGAGGGAATGACACACACCTAGCCATGGGACAGCTGCACAGTCAATTGTCCAATTTGTTTTGGCCCCTTAAAAACAAAGGGACCACATGTAAAAAGGACTGTAGTTCCTACACCATTCACCCGATGAACTAATGATTTCAGTCACTGTCTGGATATTTATGGACCAAAATTGAACATGGCATGTACCAAAGTTTGGGCAGACTGTCACTTGGTAACACCTCCTTTGACAGGTATAAATGCTTGCAAATATTTTTTTGTAGCCAGATATGAGCCTTTCTTGTTGCATAGCTCATCCATCTCAGAAAGAGTATTGGGTTTCCATGCATGCTCTGCCGTTTTGAGATCTCCCTAAAGATTTTCAAAAATAGTCACGTCTGGGTACTGAGTCGTCCATTCCAAAACCTACTGTTTCCTATTTCATGGTTGATTTAGATCTTTTGGGGGGTATAATTATTTTGCTGAAATATCCAATAACCTATTTTCCGCTTCAGTGTCCTGACTGACTGTTAGACATTAGCTTTTAGGATTTGTTGATATTTAGTTGAATCCATCCTTTCTTTCACTCTCACAATATTACTATTCCAGCAGCATAACACTATGTGTCCCACTGCTGGTTTGCTTCTAAAACTAAGCAGGGTCATCTGTCCTTGGATGGGAGACCAAAATGTACTGCGGTTCGAAGTGGTGTTGGAGGGCCAAAAGGGCACTCATCCTGGTGAATGGGACATCTGCCCTTTGTATGATGGGAAGTTAAACCATTGTCCTGACTATAGCCGCTTTCCGACCGCAGGGATTTTTGCAGTTCCTAGAACATAACGTTCTTATATACATAACCCTTTTTTTCTCGTGTTCCGATAGAAGAAATTGCGGGATTATTTAGTTCCTCGCACCGCCTTTCCTATAACCTTTTTAGCTCCTACTTCAGAGCAGGGTCTTTCCCTTTTCCTAGGTCCACGTTGATTGGTCCAAATTATAAATTACACCGGTCGCTTCGTTTGTCTGTTGCGTATAATGCTACATATTATGCTGGAGCCTTCGTCTTTTGTGTTTCTGTGTTAAGTAGCTACTCAATTTCTATGACTCCAGCCTAGTTCTTAAACGCTGCGGTTCGAACTCCGTTATTAGGACATTATCAACACAACATACTTTTTTATAAAATTGTATTGGATGTCGTTTTCAGCCTCGTAATCTGAACAAACAAACAACAAGCCGCGGAAGGAACCCAGCACTACTTGGACTGAAAACAACCAGATCATCCTCATACATAAGATGATTTACACACTTATCTCCAATCATACACCCAGTGTTACAAACATTAAACTGTGAAATGTTGTATGTGGCGCTACCCTAAAGTCTAGTGACGACGCAATAAAAGCCTTTTGCAGTGCTTGCGTCACTCCCTTATCCCTCCTACCAGTTCCTATGGCCACTTGACCAGTGCGAATGCAAATAGCAAAACCGGTTTTGGGGAGAGTAGTTAGTATAACTGTTTAGAAGTGGACTGTTCCTATAACTACGTTCCTGTAACTACTTGGTCGGAAAGCGGCTTATGTGGTCACTAAAGATAACCCTGGTGTCCTGACCAACCTTCTTATCTGGGCAATCTAAACATCCCCAGTTTGTAATGGAGGTATTTCAGAAAAATAGTGGAATTCACTCAACATCAATCAATCAACATTTCTGGGTCTTAGTAATAATCTTTTAAAGAAGAAATTATGATAGGTTCAAAAGGGAGGGGGGGCACTGCATTGCAGGATAGCCTACGTCATGATGGTCAGTGGTTCGAGCCTGACTATGGGTTCTCTGACTTTCCCTGGACCTCCTGCACTATGCAGCACAAATTGGCATGGCACTGCCCGAGATTTGGGTTAGATAAATCAGATTATTTATACTGCGACGTTGCTCTCCAGCAACTCCTTGTGTTCAGATTGGGAGCCTGTGAATTACAGTTTTTTCCAATTGCTAACAACCAAAATGCAAAATTTGGCTCATCGTGTCAAAACTCAACAACCAAGAATTCTTTACACAACACTTGGAGATTAACATCTAACTGCCATGTCAAAACTGCCATTCTGCAATCAAAACTTAACACTCTGACTTCAAAAGGCCCTCTTCAGATCGATAGTTAACACACATCATTTTGTAGTTTTTAAACCGTTATTATTCCCGAAACCAAGCCTCAGTGATACATTGTACAGGTAGTAAAACAACTCCCATTACAAGTCAGGGATCACTTCGTCAATTGGGGTCGGGCCACGTCACCTCATCCACATCACAGGCAATGTTCTCCCTCACCAGGCAAAGGAGAAAATATGGCCGGGCGTGGCGTATCCACCCGTGGATTGACCCCACCTCGATGTCTCCGCACGCCTCCTCCATTGCTCGCAGGAGCGGCACGCGTGCATGTGGTAGGCGGTCATAGACCTTCCACCGCCATGCCGAAATAATTCCTCTATCATGTTGAGGAACAGGGAATAAGGGGGCATGTACAGCACCATGAAATGGTCATGGTTGGCGAACCAGTCCCGGACCAGAGCAGCCCGGTGGAAACTGACATTATCCCAGATGACAACGAACATGGGCTGCCCTGGTCCGTCCTATGTGACCGCGGCATGTAATGTGGTGCATGCAGAAATGTCAGTATTTGTGCAGTGTTATAGGGATCCAGGGTGGCATGGTGATGGAGGACCCCCTGACCACTAATTGTGGCACACATGGTGCTGTTGCCCCGCACTGCCCGGCGACATTCTCGATGGCCCTTTGGCTGATGATGTTTCAGTCCCAATGTCTTGTTTTTACCCGTCTCTTCCTCATCTTCTCCTTCACCTTGGTCCTTCAGCCTCCATATTCACGATTGTCTCACAACAGGTGCTCATACCTGAATTATATGTATAGTGACTGATTGGTGTTCAGTTACAAGTTCAGTGTTTTACTGTGTGTGCGGGGGTGTTGCTACTGCCATGTGTGTTTTAACTATTGAATGGACGTGCTGACTGCAGAGTGTTTCATCATTGGCCAATGTGTGTAACACATGCACGATGTGTGTAGTGTTTTGCACCGTGTGTTACAGAATTGTTTACGGTGCCATGCTGACATTGTGTTTATTCATTTGGTGCCTGAGTGTACCAAATGCATGCAAACATTACGGTTACGACGCTTTGGTCTGAGCATTCACTTTTAGTGTTTTAGCAATCTGGAAAAACTGTAAATGTTCTGGAGAAGTGTCAGGTAGGGGTCAGTTTGACTTCTGTCACAGGAAGACATTTTCTTCCCAAACACTTGCATACAAATGTATATTATAGCCACTTTAAACCTAGATATTAACGATAGTAGAATGTGTCTTACTGTTGCACCCAGCGGTCTGGGTAAAAACAGAATGTTCTTCTCTGCTCCACCTGTGACCCTGGTTGTGTCCAATCATATTCAAACACCTGCCTACAATGATGCAGCTGTACTGATCCAGTCAGTGCGCCATAACATTGTTATCACCAAAAAGGAAAATGTATGTGTTTGTACTATTGACAGTTTTAGGTGTTTAAGATATTGGCTCAGAGCTAGGTTTAGATTTGATATAGTATAGTAGATATTGGCTCAGAGCTAGGTTTAGATTTGATATAGTATAGTAGTAGCTCAATCTGTTCACAAGGTTCAGGTGTGACATCAAATCACATGACCATTGTTTTGAGTGAGCATATGTGGACAGAGCTCAAGTAATCTTTGTGAAATATCCTTATATGTAAGCCCTACTGCCAGACCATGTAATTAGCTTTTGACCTACATTTCACAGGCTTGCTTGCGTAGGGTGTGGGTCAGTTTCACTGGGATTATGGCATGCCATTTTCAGGCAGTTATTTTATTCTTACCACCTCAACTGTGACTTTAAAGATGAATGACTCTTGAGGAGTCTCATGATGTTTGCCAAACAAATGTTTATCAATCAATCAGAAATTCCCTTTTTACATCAGCTGATGTCATAAAGTGATTTTAAAGATACCCGGCCTACAACCCCTAAGAGAAAGCAGCAATGGGAATTGAAGCACAGTGTCAAGGAAAAAGGGATTTTGAAGCACAGTGCCTATTAGATTTGGAAGAACCCTAGAGAGTGTGGACAGTCCCTTTCTGTCTATGCCAAGTGAGATTTTCAAAGGTACATGTCCTATATTCCACCCCATTCATCAGTACATATTCAGGGTTTGTAAATACAGTTAAGAATGGGTGGGCTGTGATCAGAGTCTCCACATATAATCCAGACAAGCAACACAAGCAGGCTGACCTGGACAGTGATGACCGTATGAACTTTGGGGAATGAGCTGGAATCATCCAGAAACGCAATCACCAACACAAGGAGTTGGACTAAGAGTTAACTTCATCCCCAGGCTCTATTGCGCACATATAAGCCTGGAAAATCTCCACTCTTTTAATTTGGACTTGAGACAGGGACGTAATGAAGCAAACGTTTTTGTCATCATTTTATTTAATAAATAATATCACTATAGGGCATGTCTCAATTCAACAGCAATGCACAGGACATACCAAGGAGGGTGTAGCGGGAGATTGACAGTTCCAAGTTAACCAATTGATTGGCACCATTGATTTCATTCCATATTCAAATTGATTGTCTACCTCTGTGAATTAGGAGGAATTGTATGGGAACAACATTAGGTCAGAGACAGCTAGGCGTTGTTGAGCCACATAGTCCTGACGCAAGGTTCAGTATTTATAGTCCCAAAGCTGTACTCTTGATCCAAATGCTATGAACAATACATCTACAGTCGTATGCAAAGTTTAGGCACCCCTGACAATTTCCATGATTTTAATTTATTGGGTGTTTGGATCAGCAATTTCATTTTGATCTATCAAATATCTGAAGGACACAGTAACATTTCAGTAGTGAATTAAGGTTCATTGGATTACCAGAAAATGTGCAATATTAATCAAAATGAAATTAGACAGGTGCATAAAAATATTGAAATATTAATGTGTCCTTCATTTATTTGATAGATCAAAATGAAATTGCTGATCCAAACACCCAATTATTTATAAATGAAAATCATGGAAATTGTCAGGGGTGCCTAAACTTTTGCATAAAACTGTATATTTTGGATTTTATTAAATTTGAAATTTTTTTCAAGCATCTCAGGTTTAAATAATTCCTTGTGTAAGACTTTCGTACAGTACTGCACATAGACACTGTACTATATACGGTCAGCTTACTATATATGGTATACATGTATAAACATTATACATACTTAGTATACATGTTTGCACTGTCATTGCAACACTTTACACAAAATAAATATTTCTGTCATTTTCATTAATGACAGAATTATTAATTATTAAGTCTGTTTATTTGCATGACATTGCCAAATGATTATTTGTGCCCAAATAAAAATTTTGTACATTAAAAATGCATTACAGTTTTTCCCCATTGCTAAAACACTAAAAGTGAATGCTCAGACCAAAGCGTCGAAACCGTAACATTTGCATGCATTTGGTACGCTCAGGCACCAAATGAATAAACACAATGTCGGCATGGCACCGTAAACAATTTTGTAACAAACAGTGCAAAACTCTACACACATCGTGCATGTGTTACACACATTGGCCAATGATGAAACACTCTGCAGTCAGCACGTCCATTCAATATTTAAAACACACACGACATTAGCAACACCCACGCACACACAGTAAAACACTTAACCGGTAATTGAACACCAATAAGTCATTATACATATAATTCCGGTATGAGTACCTGTAGTGAAACAATCACAAAAATGGATACTGAAGGACCAAGGGGAAGGAAAAGACGAGGAAGAGACGGGAAGAGGGAGAGGAGAACGAGGAAGAGACGGGGGAAGAGGGAGAGGAGATAGAGGAAGAGACTGGTGAAAACCAGACATCGGGGCTGAAACATCATCG
The DNA here is from genome assembly GCA_016801145.1 of Umbra pygmaea. Taxonomy (NCBI): domain Eukaryota; kingdom Metazoa; phylum Chordata; class Actinopteri; order Esociformes; family Umbridae; genus Umbra; species Umbra pygmaea. The sequence goes on from JACXGM010000024.1 coordinate 106,955, forward strand.
GCCAAAGGTCCATTGAGAACGTTGCCGGGCAGTGCGGGGCCAACATCACCATGTGTGCCTCCATTAGTGGTCAGGGGGTCCTCCATCACCATGCCACCCTGGGTCCCTACAACACTGCACACATACTGACATTTCTGCATGCACTACATGCCGCAGTCACATAGGACGGACCAGGGCAGCCCATGTTCGTTGTCATCTGGGATAATGTCAGTTTCCACCGGGCTGCTCTGGTCTGGGACTGGTTCGCCAACCACAACCATTTCACAGTGAACCTGCCCCCTTATTCCCCGTTCCTCAACCCGATCAAGGAATTATTTCGGCATGGCAGTGGAAGGTCTATGACTGCCTCCTGCGAGCAATGGAGGAGGCATGCAGAGACATCGAGGTGGGGTCAATCTACGGGTGGATACGCCCCGCCCGGTGATATTTGCCTGTGATGTGGACGAGGTGATGTGGCCCAACTTCAAACAACGGCGTAATCTCTGACTTGTAATGGGAGTTTTCGTGCTACCTGTATACAATGTATCACTGAGCTTGGTTGCGGGAATAAAAATAATTAAATACTACAAATGACAGATGTGTCTTGAGTAAAGTTCACCAGTGTGTTGTGTCTCTTTGACTGTTTATTGTTAATGTGCATGTGTGTTCCCAATCGATCTGAAGAGGGCCTTTTGAAGTCAGAGTGTTAAGTTTTGATTGCAGAATGGCAGTTTTGACATGGCAGTTAGATGTTAATCTCCAAGTGTTGTGTAAAGAATTCTTGGTTGTTGAGTTTTGACACGATGAGCCAAATTTAGCATTTTGTGTGTTAGCAATTGGGAAAAGCTGTAAAATAAGAAAGAATACACTTGCCGCAATGGCAAATAACCAGGTATAACAAGTTAGACCATGACAACGGATGACCAAATGCAGAATGTTCACCACAATGAAGAAAAATAAACAAATTGACAGACCAGGAACACTTTTCAGGAGGTAGGCCTACATGTCGTCGGCCAGTGAAGACGCCAGATGAGGCTCGGAACGGTACAGAACAGGTAGGTTAACAGTGAAAACTCACACAAATGTTAGTGCCAGGAGATCGAAAAAGTATTCCAAATGGGTCATAAAACCATAAAATGAGTCTGGAAAGACTGTAAAGTTAAAAAGGTAACCAGCGAGCAGCGGCAGCACGTTGTGCCAGCGTTCACTCCCCGGAAGTTGTTTCTATCTGTTCTATCTGTTAATTGCAGTGTATTGTATGTGTGGCTTGTTTGTTGTAATTTGTTTTATGCATATTGCTTGTGAGGTAACCTTGGGTGTTTTGAAAGGCGCCATTAAATAAAATGCATTATTATTATTATTATTATTACCCAGGGGGTCCCCCAGGGCTCTGTTCTGGGTCCCCTACTCTTCATCATCTACATCCTCCCCCTTGGTCAGATCCTCCACCATTTCAACCTTGACTTGCACTGCTATGCCGATGACACACAGATTTATCTCAGCACAAAATCTCTCACCAACCCACCTCTGATACGTATTGAAAGCTGTCTCTCTCTGAAACAAAACTTCCTTAAGCTCAACAGTGACAAAACAGAACTCATTCTCATAGGCATTACATCCACCTTCAGTGAAACTGGCACTTGCTCTCTCACTATTGACGACACAGTTGTTTCCCGTTCCCCTTATTCTCGCATCCTAGGCGTCACGCTTGACTCCACACTCTGTTTTGAACAACACATAAAACAGATTGTCAAATCCTATTTTTTTTCCTCTTCGTAACATTTCCAAACATAAATCCTCCCTCCTCCCACCTGCAGCGAAACTCTGATTCATGCATTCATCTCCTCCCTTTCTGGATTACTGTAAATCTCTTTTGCCCAGCATCAACTTCTCATACCTCCATAAGCACATCATGTCTATCCTCCGTGAGCTCCACTGGCTCCCTGTCTCCCAGCTCATTCAGTAAAAATACTCCTTCTGACCTATAAAGCCCTCCACCACCTTGCTCCCGCCTACCTCTCAGACTTTCTTCTCCCCTATCATCCCACACGCTCACTCCGCTTTGGTTCAGCAGACCACCTCATCAATCCCCAGGTCCAAGCTACAGCGCTTTGGTGACAGGGCTTTTTCCAGGGTTGCTCCCAGACTCTGGAACTCCCTGCCTCAATCCATCAGTGACTCTGACTCTATTAGCATCTTCCTCCAACACCTTAAGCCTTTTCTATTTAAACAAGCTTTCCTAAAGCCCTGCCTCCCTCCAATTGTGATGTTGTCTTTTCCTTTGGTTTGTTTTTCATTGTTATTTGTTTTGCTAGTTTTGTAAAGCGTCTTTGTGTCCTTGAAAAGTGCTATATACACGTAAGTACCCTGTATTATTATTAATATTATTAATATTATTACTATTATTATTATTATTACTATTATTATTATTACTTATCTTCATTGATGATGTAACAGCAGCAGGATGAATTCTGAGAAAACAGCTTTTCTACTCAGACACATTAAAATAATGCCATAACACATTCAGTATTTTAGTATGCATGCATATTTTTAAATAAAAGTGCATTGAACACAGTGGTGAACACTCTATTACCCTCAAGTAGGCTTCCAATTTTTGTCTTGTCAATAGTGAAGGGCAACTGAAGCTGTTATACCCAAGAATGGTAGGCGCAATTTATATGCTAGACAACTTTTGGAGTCTAGTCATCACCCAGCTTTCTGGAAAATTAGACAAATGTCTTGAATTTGCAGTCTAAACTGGATGGGGCTACAGTATTTGTGGAAGTTTGTGCCAGATAGAACAGAACTGCGTTCTCTTTCAGTTGCCAGTTAACAAAAGCTGTAAAAACTGTATTTCTGTGGTTGCTGCATTGCAGAACTGTCTATGTCATGATAGTCAGTGGTTTGAGCCTGATTATGGCTTCCCTGACTTTGCCCGGAACCTCCAGCATGAGTCAGGGCAAATTGGCATAGTGCTGCCTGGGATTTCGGATAGATAAGTCGGATTATCTACCTTGCCATATCACTCTCCAGTAACTCCTTCTGTGCAAATCGGCACCTATAAATTCAATCGCGGAAGTATAGTTGGTGAGGGTAATCGTCCCATGCATGATCTGACTAAAGGTGTTTGAGCAGTGTCACCATCCCACATCTGTCCAAGGAGTTGCAGAGCTGCCTAAAAGACAAGGTTAGTGGGAATTGGACAAGACCAATTGGGAGGTTAGAAAAAATGGCAGAGAAAAATAGTGTTTTTTGATATTTAAAAAATATGAAAAAGAGATTTAACGGGACAGTGACTCCCTACGTTATTTAATGCTTTGTTTCACACAAAAACACAGCCTAAAATGCTTAATTCATATGAAAGATGCATCGACATATGCCCATTGACAAACACTAGCAGCACAACTTGGAAATGTCCTCAATGCAATTCCTGTTCAAATTTTAAAATAAGCATTTTATCTTGTAGGGAATAGTTCTTCAAATCTTGACTTCAAGGCCAATTCCACTGTTTTTTATTTCAACCTTCTAGTTTGAGATGTATTTATACACCAGGACACCAGGTGGGTGCAATTAATGAAGAGGTAAAAAATAAAACCAGCTGGCTCCAGACCTTGTAGGCTATTAAATCTATACCTATGATGTAGGGAATCTTTGTCTCATAGTTTTATCCAATAGCTGTTTCATAATTTTAAAATATAAAATAAATACAGTTTTCCCCACTATTGTAAGATGGTCACTGAAGTTATTTCTGTCACGTTATAGGTGGAGTGTATGGAGAGAGAGGGAGACCCAGGCAGGTAGATGGTTTGTTTTTACTTTACTTGTGAATGATCCAGAAGGTACACAGATAATATGGCAGTAGCAGGGGACAGCGAGATGCACAACGACAATATAATTGACAGATACTATGCAATCAGAGACATGATCCCTACAGGAGTGCACAATGAATAGGATACTATGCTCTTAGTGGCATAGACGCTTAAAGCCTAATTATATATTGTACCTTAACCTGGACGTCAATAACCCAAGGTGACAAAGTAACAATGTCTCGCACCATCGTCTGTTCAATGGAGACAACAGGAGACCGGCTGTCTCCCTATCAAACTAACTAAGACCTGAATAACCTCAGTTGAACAGAGGATGGCACACACTTAACCATCCCCAAGAATTACCCAACACAACAACAATAAATCAACGTAAAGCCCAATGCCTAGCATAATACAGGAGCAGAATAAACAAAACATTATGTACAATCTTGAATCTGTGTCTTAGTTCCATGTCCACCCTGGGCTGGATGTGACAGTTCTGAACTACACAAAATTCACAAATAGCCTTTTAAATAACCTCCCTGCATATGGCCAGTACATCCCTAGATCCAACAGTTCTCTAAGGTTCATTTCTTGTTTCGGAGGTAAGGCTGTTACAATTGAGACTTGCCCAGGAGAACAAAATAAACCTTTTGAAATTAATCTTTTAATCTTCATAAAACGTTCCAAAGTACACAACCCTATTAATGGCAGGAGATTTATGAGTCAATACAGAAAGCACATAATGGCTGCCAAAAGGTCCTGTGGATTTATGAATTTAATAAACATGTATGGCAAGACAACAACCCTGGTTGCCACCTGAGAGGAAATTCAGTGGGTAGAATTAAAAATACTGAATAAAACACATCTATAGCATAGTGGAAGGAATAATTACCCATTTTGTCATGAGTCTAATAATTGCTATTTGTTGTCGAGCAACTGCACATTTCGTAAACACAACTCACTCAGCAGGTTCTTAAACAGCTAAACGATCCAATAGTCAGCATTAAAAACTACAATTTTGGTCCACAGTAATGCATTGTCACAAGTACAACAAACTGTTCTGCTGTATCAACAAGCTTAGATGGCTGTGCCTGCTTTGCCCTCAGAAGTCACAATAAAAACACATCCCATGCCTTTGGACAGTAAAGAATTCATAGAGTAATATGAAACACAGAGGTGTTCTGCACAGGTTTCCATATCACCAAATTCGATCCCAACATTTCCGCCCAATTTGCTTAATTTCTGATGGACTCTCGATTTAAATGTGTCCTTGGGCTACCACCCAAATTTGGCGATGCCAACCAATCTGTAAATATGAACAATCAATCTCCCACGACACCCTACCCCATATGTCCTGTGTGTTGCTGTTGGACTTAGACAATCCATGCAGTGATTTATGTAGTAAAATGTAAACAACGACAAAGAAATAGACTTTGCTTTGATAAGTCCCTACCTTAAGGCTAAAATTGAGAATAAACTGTTCATGGCTCATATGTGCTGGGCACAATAGAACATGGGGATGAAGTTACCATAGCACTGTCTCATTTGTGTATGTACTTTAGTACAGTATAAATTGTGTCTGTATTGATGGGGCAATGTCCAAGCCAGATGTGGTGGATGATTTATATTCTGTTGGTTGTGTTGGTGATAACAAGCTGTTATGCTCTGCAAGATCCCCCAGTCTACTTATCAGGAAGTTCTCACCATAATAAAATAGAGGATTTTCCAAAAATACTAAGTAATTTGCCCATCTTTTGTATCAAATCCTCCAAGAGCTACTCAGTCCTTGATTTCATTATTAGTCGGACTTACACTAATCCGCCTCAAAGTGGAGTTGCCCCTTGTCAGTTCTCTATCTCTGGGTGTCAGAAAAAGCTGAATGGAGAAAGTGGGCATCCACTATTTAGCTGTGGGTGGGGGGGGCTTGGGGACGTTGTGTGTTCAGCCCTCAAGACTGTTTTTATTTCCCACTTTATGGGGAACATTGGAGTAACCCCCTCGAGAGAGCTTTAAAACCATAAGCCACACATTCAACAGGCGAAACCCACCATGGGATCTATAGAGATGGATGGTATTAGTGAATGATTGGTGGAGATTTAATCTGCTCCTGTGGCTAACCTTAAACATTGTACACCTAGAGGGAACTGAGATTGGTAGACTGGTGGGATCTCTGTTTATGTACCGAACATCTGGGCATGGGCCTGTCTAACAGGTAATGTGCATTATAGCTGTCATTAACTCCTAAGATCAAAATCATCTGAGGTTCTCCTCTTATAAGTAGCTTGTGGAACCTCGATGTGGGTAACAACATTGACAATGAATTAGGCAACATGAATGCAAGAGCATGTCTTCTTTTCTTTACAAATATTCATGTCACATTGCACACATTGGTGGATTATGGGGTAGCTTAAAGAGCTTAAAATGAGTTCCTTTTGTATGTGATCAAGTCTGAGCATTGTGCCATATAATGAACTCCTGAAAAGCAAAGGGCCTTGTCACAGCACCTTTCTCCCCATACTTTCAATGTGTCTGGTACTGTCTGAATAGCTGACTATGACTGCCTTAACCTGATTGCAGACAATCCAATAGGTGTTACCATGGAAATGGCACTCTGGCCATCGTGTTTGTATGCATATGATTTATGGGCAAGCTACTGAAGTCTTATCCACAAGACAGCTGATTAATGTTATAACAGGGTCTAGCATCAGATTAAGTTCATGCCAAATTTCACAGAAATATAAAGTATGCTACAATATTATAGTATCTGCACAGATTTAAAACATAATGTGGGCGAATGACCGAATATATTAAATCAAGTTAGAGATATCAGAAGTGTAATTTTTGGTTCAATGTATTGCAGTGCCTGTGCTCTTAAAGACATGAGGTGTCCACACTCAGGTTAGTTGTAATCCCTGTATTAATCATTTGCATTCCAGACACAGAGAAATGTTCATAATGCTCACCAAAGAACACAAAGACATGTCATCACTGAGAGAGCCCTACAAGTCATCACCAACCATGCTTAACATAATCATGATTTTGGAGGGTCCCTCTTTGATCTTTGCTGTGGGAGAGAAATGTTGAGAGATAATTATCTTGTATGTCCTCAAGAGGCCTGGCACTTTTTAGGACAGCTTCAACACGAGCTCAGAGAAGTGAAGGATATACGTAATTACCACTGAGGGCTCTTTATATCTGTGGTATTAACAATTGTCTGAATTAACAGGATGCAGACACTTGACAAAAACAGTCAGCGTGTCACATCTTTACAAGATTTTAGTAAACCTAATCAACCAAACAATGTTCGTCAATAAAGACCCCTTATTATTTCACAAGCATAAACATGGTCTTGCAGTAAGCTTCCACAGCAGATGAATGCAGAGTTCTACATTTATTTCAAGTTTTTCTTTTTCAATTCGAAAACAAAAACCCAGCCAGGTTTGTACTGGTTTCCGTAGCTGATGACAGATCATTGCAGTGTTTGCCCAGGTGTCATACCTCCCGAGACAGCAGAAGGGTTTGCCCAGGTCTTCAACCTGCACGTGTGCACATTTCAATGCCTTGATTCTATAGAAACGATCCTTGTAATAGCACTGAAATATTTATAATATCAAGACAATAAAAACCTTACCTAAATGTGAAGCACGCAAATTATTTAGTTTCTTTTTAACTATGACACAAGCTCCTGTAACAAAATCATTTGGACACCAGAAAGTTCAACATATTTCAAACGTTGAAATGGTTTAACAATCTCAATGTTCTATACAAATGTCATACTGTGACCTCCAGCAGATTTGACTACAGATTTGTCCTGTCTACATATTGTATGCTCGTACTACCTTTTTACAGTAGTTACTCTCACCAAACAACATTTATCATTAAGCTCAGCATTCACCATGCAATATCTGATTACAATGTACGCCCCTGGAGTAATATGTATAATTGCTCAGGTGTGTAAAAAGGCGTCACCTGAGGCGCTTGGCAACATGTTGTCAGTGTGCGTTAAGGAATTTCATTATAGATAAATTTAGATGCAGAAAAGCAGCTAAAACAGTGATCGAGCACTTAATTTGACCTCAGTGTGTTAATAAAATCTCCTCTAACAGTCTAGTTAAGTGTAAGGCCCTGTGGCTCCATGTAAAGGGGCCAATCCAGGTTAGGTCCTGTCACTCAGACACTTTGTTTTGTCTGCATTCGTGAGGACTGGGTGGAGCAAAACCTGCACAGCTGGCAGGTACAGTGTGGTTTGATCTATAAATGACTCACTGTGATAGGACAACCAGACCAATTTGCCTCATATCCTGCTGCTAGCTATTCTGGACAAAAGTTCTAACTTTTTCATTTTCTTTCTTAACTTGGCCTATAACATACTTTAATGTCCACGGGTGTCTTCTTTAGCACTTTCTACCCAATGTATTGCTTGTAAAATAAAAACATGACAATAGGTTAGTGTATAAAGACAACAAAGGTGACAGTTTACCTTATCATCCTGCTGTATGTGTAAAGGTAAACCAATGGTGCCCCTGCTCTTGGCCTTTTGAAAAACATTGGACCTCAGATCACAAGTTAAACATTATGTTACATACATTCATACTCACTCTCTAAAATTTATCGAATTTCCTACATTGCTATAGTTTTAAGAAACAAGACATTTTCCACCTGATGAACGAGGTACAATTCAAATTCTCCACCACTTAACTAGTGGCTGGGTCCAGCCCTATTTTGCTTTGTTTTTGCAAGCCTTCAACATAACAATGTATGAACTGACATCATCACCTTAAGTTGGAGCACTTGTTTTTCAAACTACCCCGCCAGATATTTGCTTTGCGAATCTCTGCAAGAAGAAAAGAGAGAGGCTGCTGCAGTGAGTAACTTTTAAAGCACTGTGTTCCAATGAAAAGCATCAGACATGAAAGAGCAAGAGAAATGAATTGAATGTCGTTTTTTTCCCTTCTAACTCTATGAAATAGGCTGCCGGTGGGATCAGAAGCTCTCTTAACCAAGAGACTTGGCCAGGTGATTCATCACTGCTCTCTGTCAATGGACGCTTTCCACACAACATGAGACGAACAATCACTGTGTGATTGCATAGAGAAAAGGTCTGATTGAAAGATATCAGCTCTATTCTATTATTCTGCATTCTGCCTTTAAAGAGGGCAGTTTGCATTCGCAGAGAAGTCGACCCACGAACAGATGAAAATGTAGCATCTTAACCCTACGGTGTTGCTGTCAAGAGAGGTGTTTTGGGGGTTGTTGCGTAACAAGAGCTTCCCGATTTAAATTATCCAAAACAATTTAACAGCTCCTTAAACATGAACAGAGGAGCTGGCAGTTAGATTGACTGGAGATGTAGCAAAGTGAGCAACACTCCAGGTAATGCATGCATTTCAGTGGCACTGAGATCTCAGCCGGTGAGTGGAGCTGAACCACTTTTGGATGACTGCCAGATCTCTTGATCACACATTCATATCTGGTTCACAACGACATACAGAGTTCACAGAGGAAAAATACTTAACATACCTGGTTTTAGTTTTAGCCCATTGCACTCTTTTAAAAATATTGTGCAAGCGCTTGCAAATTCAACTGTAACTGAAAATGTTCATTTTAATTTCAGGCTTTAGGCATTACATTTTAACACCCAATAATAATACTGATATTCAAACAATATTAGCCAGACATGTACCACTCCTGAGTTTAGTATCTAGGGTTAGAGCCTGTCCCACGCAGCTCCATAATAGGGCTCACCCCTGCCTTTACCCTATCGCTCTGCTCCACAGCACTCCACGTGTAAGCAGAATAAATATCACCTTAGATACTATTTACATTCAGGGCCGAGGACTACCATTACCTTCCCATCAATATCAGCACTTACAGGCCATCATACAGTAAGGCAGAACTCCAACATGTAATTTTCATAGTCCCTAATTCATGGTGAAAGGAAATAATAGTAGAGGCCATTGAAATAAACAGTGATGATACTTACAGATAATTGCCAGGGATGATTAGTATTGTCACTGTTATATAATCCTCAATCTATCATTACCATGGGAAATGACATACTTAAATATAAGCAGTTTTTTGAGACATTTTACAGTCCAGTGCCTTCAACACTAGAAAAGCACTTGTGGTGTCAATATGCAGTCCAGTTTTATTCTATTTAATAATAAATTAAATTACTTTATTCAATGGAGGTTTATATAACTTTTTATAGAACCATAATTAACTTTTTATTTAACAGAGCATTTGTGGTAATTATACCAACAAATCAATGTGTCCCATCATCTAAATTAATTTCACGTTTGACAAAACCAAATTAAAAACCTTTAGATGTTGAGATACTGCAAAAGGAGCAGAAGGGTAGCCTAACAGTGAAGACATTAGGGTCAATAAATGAAAGAGTTGTTAAGATTTTTGTTTATTATTTGCCTAATTTCATCTTAAATTTGCACTTCCTCCTCTTGCCCCTAGAGGGACTGGGAATGTGCTATTTCTACTGATGGGCAATCAAACCTTCATATCTGTACTTCAAGCAGCCGGATATAATGCTGGCAGTCCTAACTCTGATTTTATTTTACAAAATAAAAGCCACATTAGAAATTATATAACTATGGTAACTTCCATTCTATATTGTTTAGCTCGATTCCATAGGGGAGCTTTCAGTTCTTCGTGGTTTGAGGTTGAGCTACGTGGTGCCAAATGTACACCCTGACCGACCCGACGCGGCACACATAAAATGCTCCATCCTAATTTGGCTAACAATATCTCTGCAGGCTCAGGCTCAATCATGGCTACACACTAAACGTAGTCCATCATATATCACTCTTGGCAAAATGACAGATTTGCTTGCAAGCACAGCCCTGCTTCCATCATTGTTAATGATGAAACAGTCCAGTCGAGTAGTGAGAGTGCCCAGATCACTCACCGTCTTGGCCAAGGCCAGAGTGAGCACCTGTGCCATCTTCAAAGATGCCACTGTGATGGGCACTTGTTCCAATGGTTTGAACAGCGGCTCATAGTGCATCTCCAAATCCAACAATAAGTCACACTTGGGAACACCGGTGTACACCACAGACCACAGACATTAGGTTCCCCTCTAAGAGGATTTGACAACAGGATGTAAAAACACAAAGCCCCTGTCAAAGCCCTCATTACATGTGGAAAAAGCAGAAGCATACAATCTGATTGTCTCTGCTGATATCTACTCCTCAAACAAGTGTTAAAGGAATGTCAAAAGGTGTTTGGTCGTCAGCATTGGAAATTTGTGAATCCAAAACCTTCTTTAGCACAAGGAAGCCAGGACAACCTAAGTGGAATATAACATTTCTATGAGTATTTGGCTGTGGATCTGCTGTCAACATGGCTGACTTCATCTCTGCCAATGCTGCCCTCTAGTCTCTTGATCTCCTGGCCCTGATGGAGACATGGATTAGCCAAGATTCCATACTCTAAGAGCATCAGGTCAAAGCGGTGAAGGAACGGGGCTACTCATCTCCTCGAAATGGAGATTCTTGTTCTTCCTTCACTTATCTATTACGTCCTTCAAATTCCATGCTGTCCATGTACGTTCTCCATCCAAGCTTAACATTGTTGTCGTTTATCATCCACCAGGTGCCCTTGGTGACTTTTTCAATGAGCTTGACATGCTGATTAGCTCTATCACAGATGATGGGACATTCATTTTTTCTCCATTCCAAATTGCTCTTGTCCAATTCCCTCTGACCTGACTTGTCGGCAGCTCTGCATCTACTTCTACAGATGCGGGATGGTGTGGGGGGCTCACATGGTTCATCCAACCACATGACACAGAGCACTGCTGATCGAAAACTGAAGCCTTTAGTCAGGTCATGTTTGTGAAGATTTCGCTCACCAACTATAATTCCACAATTGAACTTACAGGCGCTCGATCTGCACACAAGGAATCACTGGAGTGTGACGTGGCAAGGTAGATAATCTGATTAATATATCTGAAATCCTAAGCAGCGCTAAGCCAATTTGCAATGCCTCATGCTGGGGTTTTAGGCAAAGTCGAAGAAGCCATAGTCAGGCTCGAACCACTGACTATCATGATGTAGATTTGCTCTAATGCAGCGACTATGCCACGTGGACTTCCACACCATTCATTCATGGTGACTTCAACCTTTGTACATCTATGTTTGATTCATTTCTCTCCACTGCTTTCTTCCCATTCCTCACCTCGTTTGACCTCACCCCTACCCAGATGTCCCCTACACAAAGCAGACAACACTCTGGATCTGATCTTCACTAGATGCAGCCTGTTGACTAATCGCATCACCACCTCGCTCCAGTTGTCGGAACACTTTTTTTGTATTGTTTTCTCTTTCTCTCTCCTCCACCCTATACAGTCTATACCTATCCAAGTCTCTCTCCCCAACTGTTCTTGCCTCCTTCATCCTAGCATCTTTCCCATTTCCTAAATACTTCTCCCTCCTGTCTTTTGAATTTGCCTCTTCTACTCTACTCGCTTTCCAAGTCCAATGACTCTCCCTGGCTCTTTTAGGCCGGCTCGACCCTCCTTTCCTGCTCCATGCCAAATTAAACAGAAATAGAGCATAAACAAAAGTGCTGCTAAAGCCACTTTATATCGCTCAAAATTTCAAGCTTCATCCTCCAACCCCAGGAAAGTCTATTCCACCTTCTCTTCTCTCGTAACCCCCCTGCCATCTTCCCTCTATGCCTTTGACTTTGCAAACCATTTTGAGAAGGCTGATAACATCCATACCTCCTTCACGCAACTCTGTTTATCTACTGGTCACTCCATTACCAAACTTGCCCATGCACTTACCAATTTCTCCCCCTCTCACCAAATGACATCCTGCAGCTAGTAAGATCCAGCCACCTAACAACATCCCTGCTCGACCCTATTCCCTCCTCCCTTCTGCAGACCATCTTGGGAGTCCTCCTCCTAATTCCTCACTGTTACAATTGATGTTGTGTTGTGAGGAGAGAGACGGAGACCAGAGCAGGGAGGAGCGTTCTTGATGTATAATGAACAGGTGAAGGTGGAAACGACTGAGCTAGTACTGTTTACATATCTCGTGCATTGGAACTGCACAACGTCTATATATATATATTTCCAAGTGCTCTAACGCGGCACTGACGCGACTAATACATACATAGCGTACGCCTGGTTCTGACAATAAACGTAAACATATTGTACGACACATAACGAGTTGAAGGCTCAATCAAATATGTACACTCACGAAAGCACAACAATACAGCACTCAGGATGTTAACAGGTTTCCACTTTCCACTTCTCTCCTCCATACAGGAGCAGTCACTCACAATAACACGCGCCGAACCCCTGGAACGCCAGGGTTAAATAGGCATCTTGATTACTCATTACGCACCGGTGTGGAGAGTTAACTAGCGCACCATACGTGTGCAATGAGTAACCAATTGCCAACCACTCCAGCGCCCAGAGGTCGGCGCCTAACCAAACATACAAACACATGAAATAATATGCAACGTACATAAACACTAAAGACATTAAAACATATAGTCCATCACCATTAGGTGAGTTGCCACGACAGCCTTGGCCGTCGTGACACTCACCCCTCTCATCAACTAATCCCTTTACCACCGGATGTGTCCCTATTGACCTCAAGATAGCAAGAGTTGCTCCCCTCCTAAAGAAAACAATACTCAACCCCTCGATGTTAGCACAACACCTCAAGTTAAACCCTGACAAGAATGAGCTGCTCTTCTTCCATGTGAAGGCCTGTCCTCTCTAGGACATGTCCATCACAGTTGATAACTGTAAAGTGTCGACCTTCCAGAGTGCAAAGAACCTTGGTGTGACCCTGGACAAAACCCTCTTGTCCTCTGCTATCATCAAGGCTTTGACTTGTTTCTGCAGGTATAACATTAGCAAATTACAACCTTACCTCACCCAGGAAGCAGCACAGGTAGTCATCCAGGCGCTAGAAATTTTACATCTGGATTAATGCAACTCACTCTAGGTAGGACCCCTGACCACCAAACCACTATGACTCATTTAGAATTCAGTGGCATGCCTAGTGTTCAACCTTCCCAAGTTCTCCCATGGCACCCCACCTCTAAGTTCACTCTACTGTCTTCCAGTGTAAGCTTGTATCTGCTAAAATGCGATGGGGCTAAAGAGCAACAAGAGGAGCTCCTTTGCCCTACCTTCAGATAATGCTCAAACCCTTCATCCCTACACAGGCTACCCCTACAGTCAAAACTCTTCTACATCCTAGTTCCTCAATGCTGGAACCAGCTTCCATTGGAGGCTAAAACAGCAGTCTCTACCCAAATTCAGGAAATATTTGAAAACCTTACTTTCAGTGAGTCGTCTTTTTTTATTTTATTTGTATGATCCTTTTCTTGGACTGTGTTTTGCCTATTCATTTTTTCAAATATTGAATGCTCTTAGTACAGCGTTTCGGTTGTTTCATCTTGTTTCGCTTAAGTGTATGCACTCAATTTAACTTGCTGGAAACGAGCATCTTCTAAATGACTCAAATGAAAATGTAAAAATGTTTTTAGGTACAGGTTGCCTAGCAAGCAGGAAAACCATTAGGCACTGAGAGCTGCCTTACAGGGCAGAGCTTCACAATATAGAGTTGGTTAGTTTGGTCTTGCTAATACAGGTGACTGCAAAACACATAATGCCAAGAGTAAATTAGATCTTAGAGGACGTCAGGAAGAGGGGAGTCAGACGACATCAGTCTGGGTAAGGCTACAAATCATCTGAAAAATATTTTTGCTCCATCAGTCCACTGTGAGGCAAATAACTGTTACGTGTCCACCTCCTGCTCCCCCAGTCTATGAAGCTGACCTACTGAACCGCCAGAATGCACATTTCCAGGACACATATCCAACGCATTGTCACCAGCGCACCTGCACCTCATCAGCAACACTTTGTCAGCTCTGGGTTGCCCTGTGTGTTTGTGCTTGGTTAGACTTGAAGTGTTATGCTACCACATCCGTATTCTTAGTCTACTGTACAGTTATATGTAGTTGTGTTCCTTGTCTTCGAGTGTGAAGAGCCAATTAAAGACAAACTCCTTTTTGCAAACCTGCGTGCCTCCAGTTCTAATCGAACTTGTCAAACATCACAATAGTTTACAAATAAACAGCATTTACCATGACGGCAAATTGGTCTAGAAGTAGATGCCCTCCCAAAATATTCCCCAAAGCAGGAAGAAAATTTCAAAATCATGTAAATGCCAAACCAAACACCACATCTGAAGATGTGTAGACCTCGTTTATCTCATTATACTGTGCATGCTTCAACGATATAATCCTGCACCAAAATGGCATTAATGGGAGGGTTTCTGGAAAGAACACTCTGCTGTCAAAAATTAAATTGCCTGTCTTACTCTGCCAGAGACCACACTGGACAAGGAGGGACAGGGGGTTCTGCATGCTGTAGTGGGCTAAGTCAACACAACTACATCCCAGTGGCCAGGGTTTGATCCTGGTCAAATTGTTTTTGAATTCTGGCACATGGGGCCACAAATTGGTACAGACCTGAGGTAAAGGAAATGAAAAGTCCGACTAGCATACCTTGCCACAACATGTGTTAGTTTAATTGTGGAAATATATTTGGCAAATGTGCAATAATTCCATCCATGTTCTGACAAAGGTTTTCCATGTTGAATGAGCAGTGTGAAAAGAATCAGACAGCTTGGCAACATGTGCTTGGAGGAAGCATGTGTGCGCCCTTGTCCATCCCACACATGCTGAGGAGTTGCCGACAACGCAGGTTTAAGGAATATTGGACAATTGAAGTTGGGAGAGGAGAGAAATGGTTAAAAAAACAGGAGATCCATTCTTAATACAGATGAGTCATAAGCTAAGCTGCTATGTTTAAATGGGTTTAAAAAACACTTGTTGGGCCCTATCTTACACCCAGCGCAGTTTACTTTTTACACCAACGCATGTATCATTCCTATCTTGCACCCGACGCATAGGAGACTTTTCCCTCCACATTTAGGGAATGAACTTGCGTTCGTTGGGCGGTTCAGCAAAAAGAAAAGGTGTGTTCTGGTGCAAACGTTCCCTGGTGCTATCTTGCAGTTCCCGAAAACAAATCCGCCACTGACCAGGAAAAACCTGGTTAACAGTCAGTGGCATGTAATTCAGATGCTATTTTAAGGGCGCACGCTTAACCATAATGTAGCGTGTGCACAACGTGCATATACACTTTGCTACTGTCATCTACACAAATGTAGCAGTTCCCATTATTGCAATACATAATCAGAAGGAAAAATATTACCACACGAGGGAAATCATTGTGGTGTCCAAAGATGTGAAAAAATAGGCATACATCTATTGTACACATTTACCCAAATTATTCAGAATGAATTATTTGATATACATCAACCGCAAGGGAAGCATTCAATCAAAATCTAAGTCATTTGCGATGCTAATAGTCAAATCACCCATGTCTTTGCGAATTACACTGGCTCAAGCCACGACTCATTTATGGCAAACTCTGACAGCTTTGATGGGAATCCCCCCTTGGATGGGTGGCTGTGAAGGGGACAACGCTATGCTATCCGTTAAAGACATGGCTGAGTAAAATGCTTGCTGTTTAATTGAAAACACACACAAACACGCAGTGTAGCCTAATTGAACGAACATTCCGCACACTGAAAATGCGCGTCAGGTGTTTGGATAGCACAGGAGGCACTTTACACCACTCAAGACGCAGCATTCTTTGTGGCTTGTTGTGTTTTACACAACATGTCCATGAATCATGGATTTGTTGATGACCGAAATGAGGAAATATTAGAGGACTTAAGGAGACGTGATGTTGAAATGCATGTGCCGTTGCTTGCCACGTAACCCAAATGCCCAAGGCCAGCAGCAAGCAAAGTAATCTCGCTCTAATGTTAGACTACATTGCAAAAATATTACCATGCATTCATAACCTCGTGATTCAGTTAGAGTTAGCCCAAAACATCCGAAAGTATGTTTTGTGACATTTATTTACATTTTGTAAAAAAGAAAAATCAATAGCAATACGCCGTTATAATAGCAATCCACTATGGAACAAGCATGGCTGCTTTTAAAGGGAAAGTGAGATGACGCTCTGATTGGTTTATTGCACATTATGCTTAAACCACACCTATGACTAATGAAGCTACTTAAGATCTACCCATTTTAGATTTGCATCAAGCGCAAGGGTCATTTATCCTGCCGGTAAAATAGCAACAGGGGCCTGAGACCCTCCTACAATGTCACTTGCATTTCAGATCGTTAAAATAGGGCCTGTTGTGTTAATGTTTGTGTCCTTTATTTGAAATGTCTTTATTTCAAACTTGGGTTATTTAAGGTTTTTGTGTTTATTTTGATGTTTTATACAACACCCTTGACCATTTTATAGGTTTCATACACTTCCAAGCAGCACTGTAAATGTGTTAATAAAAATAATACAGTAGTTAGTAAATGTTGTCCAAGTCATTCATTTCCATGAAAACTGAAGCAGAAGTGTCAGCTGGATCATGAATACACTGCAGTTTTTAAAATAGTATTGTATTTGAGTTGTTGAAACCACTCCATCCGTCAGTCTGCTATAGAATACAAGAGTCAACGGAACAGAATCCAGAGCCGGAAGGTCGGCAGCATAAAAACAACCTTCTACCAGGTTAGCTGGCTGTGACCATGGATAGAAATACGCTGCAGGCTCTGACAAATCACATCAGGAATGTCTGATTGATCCCACATCTTGATCGGCCAATCGATTACAATTCAGATAAGAGGCAGATTTATATTTATTTTTGCAATGTTAAAACACTCTTGTGCATTCTTCGTTACTAATAAAATAGATGATCCATTTTTATTGAGAAAGAGTGTGGTCTGTAACTTTTCTTATATTGCTTTTTGAGCAGAAAATGGGACAATCAGGATTAAAGCATATAGCCACTTTATTGCCATAGATTAAATGTAATATATGTTTTATGGCCAGTAGCAATCCTGTAAAATCCATCTTTACTTGATTCACCATTTGTATTTATTGCCAAATATGTAAATGTTGAAGTTAAAGTTGATGAAAGTGTAACAATATGAAGGTAGTAGAGTAAATGAGACATATAGGAAGGTCAGAGATGAAAGCAAATTAAGTTTAAACAAACACTGTACAAATTAAATGAGCGGCAATGAGCCAAACACTTTCCTCTTATACATATAAACAAACACTACACCTAACTCACAGTAACATACCAACAATCTGACTACACAAACACCAGACCTAAATAAAGAGAAATAAAGAATGAATAGGCTACAGCTGTGGCTAGTGGACTGTGAATGATGGCAATTAATAGGTGAATGGAATGATGACATAAATAAAACAAACATGAAGGGGACAACTGTGACAGAAAGATTAGAAATATTTTAGATTTTGACACATTAAATAAAGATGCACACATCATTTAACTGTGTTAATTGTCATTGACTGGCTTACAAAAGCTGGCATTCTTGAAATCTTAAAATAATTTAGTTGGGACAGTGATTCACTACACTACGAATACAGTGAGCACCATAATTAATTGGACAGTGTCAAAATGTCCCTTGTATTGCATGTTAGATGTGTTCCAGTCCAGGGGCCTCATTTATAAAACTTTGCGGTGGATTTGGGTCAGAAGTGGCATACGGGCGAAATATAGGACATGGGTACGCAAAGAAATATTCACGCACGTCCTATGCCTTTTTCCCTTTATAAATCACAATCAACTCTAATACGTAGCGCAGCTTTCGCGGCTATATGTCACGCCCTTATTTGCCCATAAATAGTCAGTGAAACGCCCCAAAAATAATATTCATTGATTGAGAAAGCATAAGAAACACAGGAAAACCAAAAAAAGCCTCTTCACTCAATGTGAAGTAGAAAATATTATTGGCGAGGTGGAAAAGAGGAGGAAAATGTTGTTTGAAGGGCACAGTGTGCCTATTACCAATGGGGAAAAGGTGTTGGAGTGGCAAAAGCTTGCAGACGCTGTAAGAAAGTCGGACCGTGGCCGAAATATAAAGTGGTCAGATATCAGTTGATGTCAAAGCCACTAGCGGTTCATCGCGAAAGTGTATCTGCCATGGGTGGGGGGAAATTGGCTACATTACAGCAACATGTCTGCATCCCGAATTATTTTGACATTGGTGGAATGCAAATGCTTTCGATAAATGAACGCATGTTCATTCTCATTCATTGTCCTTATGGCAACATGAGTGCAGTCAATAGCACCGATTACATTTGGGAAACCGGACAAATTGTGCTTTTTTGTTTGACTGTTCAACCGCCGTGTACGGAAACTTAATGTAATTATGCGACAAGCCTATTATACCGACTAACACGCCTGGCATAACCCGGCTAAGGGTTGGCTGAGATATCCCTGACCTGTCAGTCCGTTCCATCTGGAAAGTGCCAGTCGCCAGACATCCTGTCATTAGTGTTATGAAAGGCACCAATAAATAATATGCATTATTAGGCTATTATTATTATTATATTCTAACAGTGCAAGATCAGCTATTGTGCGTCATTACGCATTGTGATGGCATGGCTTTTTTTAACCATCCATTTGATTGTATCTGAAAATCTACAGAGTTCGGTATTAATCTAATTGCAAATGGAAAATAGTTCTGCACAAATGGAATTTATTGCATATTTCAAAATGGTTAAGACATGCGTCACGATGAAACTCATTTAAAAATTAAAAGAACTAAATGCATATAAATAAACACTATGGGCTAGATTTCTCAAGCTGTTTGCGACTGTTTCCAGGCGCTAATTGGTCGCAAAGACGGACGTAACCTATGCGGGCTATTTACAAACCAGACGCACTTGGGTAAAATCGCAGATTGCCTGCCTCATTAGCGACCACAGACAAGTTGCGCTTTCAATATGCATTCGTGGGAGGGTCATGGGGAAAGTGGGAGTTCCACGCAAAAAGGTGGGAGGATACGGTAAACTGCGCCTAATTATATATTCCGTGGTATTTACAAAGACTGCCTGTAAGAGCGCGCCTCGATTCTGCGGGGGGAATTTACCGCCTCTTAAAAGCAGGTCTAAGCCAGCAAGCGCATTTTCCTGTGTGTTCAAATATAGCTGCATCAATGGCAGCAGTGACAGCAACAAGTTTTAAACATAGCATCAAATACACTTGGCACAAAAAAGACAAATGCCTCTATCTGTTCCATTTTTGATAAGCAATTTTGCGATTATTGACCTATATAACACTCTTTAATTACTTAACCACATCGGTTGGCTTT
>JACXGM010000025.1:0-12094 GCA_016801145.1 Umbra pygmaea
ACTAAAATGGCCCCCACAGTCACCAGATCTCAACCCAATAGAGCATCTTTGGGATGTGGTGGAACGGGAGCTTCGTGCCCTGGATGTGCATCCCACAAATCTCCATCAACTGCAAGATGCTATCCTATCAATATGGGCCAACATTTCTAAAGAATGCTTTCAGCACCTTGTTGAATAAATGCCACGTAGAATTAAGGCATTTCTGAAGGCGAAAGGGGGTCAAACACAGTATTAGTATGGTGTTCCTAATAATCCTTTAGGTGAGTGTACATACATACCGATACATATAGCCAACATTGAATCAGGAAATGCCCTTTTTGAGAAAAAGACCATGAAGTCTCATTAACATGAGTGCAGACATTGAGGAAACAAAGATTTATGCAATGTATTTTGGCCTCATAAAGCAACACAATTAGACGTAACATGGTAAGAACTCTGCTCAAAATAAATAAGGCAACACTCAAACCACACATCAGGTCTCGATGACCGAAACATATTAAAGATCAAAATCTTGACTGTACATTGTGTAACTCGTTGAGAACAAAATGGCATAACAACGGTCAATGGAAACTAAAAATCACCAACCAATTGAGGGCTGAATTCAAACTCACACCAAAAATCAAACAATTGAAATCACAGTTTGTTCCAACTTTAGGGAACTCATGACTCCGTAGTGTGGATAGCCCCTACATGTCTACATGCACTCCTGGCGATGACTGGACATACTCCTGATGAGACAGTGGATGGTGTTCTGGTGGATCTCCTCCCAGACCTGGATCAGGGCATCAGTGAGCTCCTGGACGGTCTGTGAATTTAGGTCTGGGGAACATGGGGGCCTGTAAATGCCTTTATCATCCAGGAACTGCCACATGAAGCCAGGCATTGTCCTGTACCAGGACGAACACAGGGCCCACTGCACCAGCAAAAGATCTGATGAGGGGTCTGAGGATTTATCCAGGTACCTAACAGCAGTCAGGGTACCATTGGCTCATGGAGGTCTGAGGGACAGTTGTCAGAAACATGCACACCAGTAGCCAGCTGGAGGTCATTTTGTAGGGCTCTGGCAGTGCTCCGGTTCCTCCTCACACAAAGGAGCAGATACCAGTCCTCCTGCTGGGTTGATGTCCTTCTAAGGCCCTGTCCAGGTCTCCTCATGTAATCTCCTGGTATCTCCTCCATGCTCTTGAGACTGAACTGGAGACAGAACAATACCTTGCGATGGCACGTATGGATGTTCCATCCTGGAAGAGCTAGACTTCCTGTGCAAACTGAATGGGCTGCAGGTACCG
The DNA here is from genome assembly GCA_016801145.1 of Umbra pygmaea. NCBI lineage: Eukaryota > Metazoa > Chordata > Actinopteri > Esociformes > Umbridae > Umbra > Umbra pygmaea. The sequence goes on from JACXGM010000025.1 coordinate 1,290, forward strand.
CCTCGTGCTACCAGTAGTGACAAGGAAACTAGCAAAATGCTAAACTGAAGTAGAATCAGTCAGGAAGGATCAGGAGAGAGCATTTGTCTGTGGCCACCACCTGCAAAACCATTCCTTTTTTCAGGGTTGTCTTGCTGTTGCCTCTCCAGTGCACCCGTTGTCACTTTAATTTGCACCAAACTACAGTAGGTGACATTGATCCACAATCACTTATGTTTCTTAACTATACAGATATCCCTAGTGTATACTGTGATGATTGCGTGTTCCCTTAATTGTTTTGAGCAGTGTACCTTCTGTAGTGTGTAAAGCACATCTCCAATATTCTCTGGAATGGCAGTGTGCAATTCCGATTTCATAAAAGTAAAACAATGTCTTTAAAAAATAAATGTGTCCCTTAAAATCCTCTATTTGGGTGCACCAGCAAATAAGCAGAACAAAATATAATCAGTTACATAAAAATAAAAAAATACATTTGATTTACTGTGATTAGAATCCCTTTGCTGTCATTCTGTATTTGTTAACATACTATATACTGGGTTAATAATGGTCATAATCTCATACTTTCTGGCCATCACTAAGGCACAAGCAAAAGGCCATAAACGTCACTAGTAGAGAACCTGACCAGTAGGTCAACTTTATTGGATTCTTTCTTTCCTCAGATAATGTGCTCTTTCAACTGGCACTGTGCTACATAACAAGAACATGAAGTCATATGGCTTCATGTTTTTTTCTCCTGAGCATCTTGTGATGACTAAATGTGGGAATGCTACTTTTCAGTTCATGTAAAACATCAAATGTAATTCATTTTAAACAAATAAGTGCAAAACCCTCCCTGTAAACAAAGAATTAAATGACAAAACAAATGTGCCTAGGTACAAGTTATATTATAAACATGATTTCAAATATTCATACACGTAATTGGGTCTAATGACCAAAAATAAAACAGAAAAATCTTCAAAAGTGTTCCCCACCAGCATTGTGTGTAGGGCAGCCTGGTCAAGAAGGTCCCATGGCTGTGAGGCAGTTTTGGTCCAAAGCGATTTACCATTCAGTTGCCATGGGTATGGGGATTCTGGACGGCCCAGGGTTGCACGACACCTTGGCCGAACACAGTGTAGAAAACGGCTCCAAAAAGGTTGATCCCAGCAGAAATGTAGAACACTGACTGCCACTCCTCTATGAAGTTCTACAATAGAAAACAGAGGCATTTTGTCAGGTCCATAAAGTAGACTCAAGTTACCCCCACCAACACACTTGTCTATGGTCAGTGTTGCTTTTTTCACTGAAATACTAGCTAGGGATAGTATGTGATGATGGTAAGCTGATCCTGTGACAACATCTACCTGCATCCTGAGCCCAAAACATGGCTCAGCTTTCACTTGGTACGTGTACAACTAGGGCTGGGGGATATGGCTGAAAACTATCACGATATAAGCGTTTCATATTGGTCGATATCGATAATTATTGATCTGTTTTATGACCTATTTAGAATAAGGAGCAGGAAAAAAATATTAAATTTAAACATTTTTATTTTAAATTTAATCTTCCAATGATTATAATCCCCTCAGTTATGAAGGCAGAAATGTCAACACAACCATGGAAAACACTCAACTAATTAAAATGTAAACATAAGTCTAAAATCACAATGAACACTTAACAATTCTGTTACACTAAGGTGCAAAATTTGAATACTTAAGAAATGTTTAATAAAGTGTAATAAAATAGTGCAAAGTGTTAAATATAAACAGAGAAACCTGAGACCTGAGGTGGGGAAAACAAGTTTGTGATATTACCAGTCTTGGTGGGGACGACGGTTTGCATAATTTGCAGACGACATTGGTCTGACTATGGTCAGACTTTTAAAAACTTTTCAAAGTTTTTTAACTGCAATACTGGCGAGCTTGACTTTTGCTCGCTGCGGCACTCATTTTCCATTTATTAGTTTCAGTTACTGAAGAATCCAACACGACTCATGAGACTAATATTGCACAACCAAACTTGATACTGTTAAATGACTGGCTGTTAGCGTGTCACTCGCTACGTTGCTAGGTTACCAGAGAGTGAGTGCCTTAATTTATGCAACCAAAATTTCTTCGCAACCGCTGGTTTCTTCCGACAAAGCAAAGGAAATTATCGAACGTTTTATCGAACACATTTTTTATTGATATTGATTACGTATCTATCGCGAGACATATCGTTATCGCTTTATCGCCCAGCCCTACGTACAACCATCATGAGGTTTGGGTATATGTTCTGTCATTTAATTATCTCAAAGATAGTCTAAATTAACCCATTCTTACATTTTTGGTCAGGGCTCTTGCTATGACTGGTCCCACCATGCCAGGAATTGTAGCAAAAGAGTTTGTTATTCCCAACAAAATACCTGCATAACTAGAAGGGAGAATATTAGCATTAAACACATCTCACAACAAGGCCAAAAGTCAAATGGTTAAGATGAACAGTATCGATAGGCCGTGTCTTATCTTAAGACGAACAGTATCGATAGGCCGTGTCTTACGAGGGGGCGATGTCGAGGTGGTTGATGTTGAAGCCGGAGGCAACCATCCCTCCCAGAGAGGAGGATATGGTGAGGAAGGCTACAGCCAGGGTGTAGTTACAGCCTGTGTACCCTGCAGCCACGATGAACACTGCAGGCCCAATCATACCTACACACAGAGTTTAGGATAAACAAGCTTTATAGATAGAAGCAACTGAACTAGATGCATGAATTTAACCTCAACACTATGTCCTTAACCCAAACCTTGGAATTTGTATCATATAACTTGACTTGCATTTCATTATGCTACACAAATGTATTATATGAGATTTACGTGTAGTACATAAACGTGAACACCTAAGACAACGTTTTAATAACGGTCAATGTCTGTGCTCACTGTACAACGCTGCTCCACCTCACCTATAAGACTGAAGACTTTCCTCACGACCACGGTGCGGTAAAAACAGTTCTCCCTCAGGTAGTCAGCCAGCTGGCCTCCCATCACAGACAACAGGCCACAGCCAATGTAGGGCAGAGCCGACAGAGCTCCATTCTGATAAAGACCAGAGACAATAATGGGTTAGTAATAAAGTGGCTGCATGGCAGCCACAAGAAAAATATAAATGAAGGTTAGGAGGAATCCAGGTACCTTATTTTATATTTGTATATACACTAGATAAAGACAAATATAGACACAGTGTATTTTATTCATACCAACTTCATCACCCCTTAAAAAATAAATTGTTCCGGTCTTTCAACTTTTGCACACCCTGCTATGACTAACTTTACAGAAATAATTTGTTAAATTTACAGTTAGTCAATGTCCAAATGCTGTAATTCGAGGGTACAGTATTTACATTAAATCTGGTGAACGGTTTTGGGATTAGAGTCCTTTTTATTTTGTCCTGTTTTTAAAGGGTCCAAATGTATTTTGGCATCTGGCTGCTTCATGTCTGTGTTATTTCCTCATTGGTCTATTTACAAGTCAAATGAATGATCTAGACTCTTGATTTCAGGTGTGGCATTTGCATCTGTTTTTTGCTCACCTGCCATGGGAAACGGTAGATGAAAAAAATCCACCAGCCAGGCATTTCATTTACTGGCCAAAATAAATTGCCTTTGTGTGTGTCACAAATACATTCACTTCAGTACATTTCATTGTGATAAAGGTAATACGGTAATAAGAAAATACCGCTGTTGAACATAAACTTAGAGGCCAGAGCAAAATTTGAAATACATTGATTAGTGGTTAATTAAATCAAGTTAATTTGTAGATCCGCAACACACAGAACAACTTAATCACCACAGACTCAGCATCATACTGTAGCCAACACACAGAACAACTTATCACCAGACTCAGCATCATACTGTAGCCAGCCACTTGTAACTTCTTCACTTCCAAACCCCCATTTCTCACAAAAAACATTTTTTGATCTGATTTGTCTTCCTTATTGTCAGTGGGTTTTTGTTTCTATGGTTGTGTTACTCCAGATAAATGTCACTACATAACAATTATTTAATGAACGTTAGCTGTAGCAGACCAGTGGCAAGTGATCGATGTGGAGTAGCTGATGTCCCATACAGTAAACCGTGCTGTGAAACTAGGAGCACCAGAGCCAGTCTGTGGCTGGGAAACAGTGTTGGGGAAAGATGACGTAGTTACTACTGAAACATTGTCCTGTATTTTGATTCCTCAGAGAAATGGGAGCCAACTACTGCTTCTGGGTGTCATCCAATTGAGCAATCTAAGTAAAGGCTATTTCTGTTGAATGTGTATACAAAACCAATTTTGTCTGAATACAAAACCAAATTTACATTACTTTAAAGAAATACAGATACTGTAAAATAAATGAATGTGGTACACATACAGTATGTAAAGGTATTTGACTCCTAGTAACGCTACTGTGATTAATGTAGAACAAATACACGTGTTCTGAGTGCACATTTACTGGTAAAAATACACACGTTTTGAGCGCATGTTTCTTGGCACACCTTAGACATGTAAAAAGCAAGTGGAAACCATCATAACATGCTTTCTGGATTTTTCCTGGGATAACATGCACATTTTCATTGTGTGTGGCGTATAGACTTCTGAGATTTACTTGCAAAACTGAACATCTACCCACATTAATTTCAGACTGTGATTCAAAATTTATTTTTATAACTTAAGTCAGGACAGAGACGAAATCTTGAACAAACTACTAGAATGCTGTTCTTAAGACTCTGTGGCTTTACAATGTGTGTCACAGTACCAGAGGAATCCTGACATAATATTTCCATTTTATTTAGACACTGTTCCTTCTCATGCTAACAAACTCAGTCCCTGCCAGATACAACCATACACGTAGTCCTGCTCATAATTTTACATACCCTGGCAGAGTTCATTAAGTGTTTACCATACTTTAAAGAAAACAGAAGTAATCAGGCAAAACACATGTATGTGTAATAGGATTTAAATTTAATCTATAAAGGCAGAATAGTGCAATCATTAAAGAAAACGTAGCAATAAAAACATTAAATGAGATGGTCCCCGTTCAAATGTTTGCATAGCCTTGGTGTTTAATACTGTGTATTGTCCCCTTTAGCATCAATGACAGCTTGCAGTCTTGTGATAGTTTTGGATCAGGCCCTTCATTTTCCCAGGTGGTAAAGCTGAACATTCTTATTGGAAAAAAGCCTCCAGGTCCTCTAAATTCTTGGGTTCTCTTGCATGAACTGCACCTTTCAGATCTGCCCAAAGTATCTCAATGACATTGAGCCACTGAAGGGTTGTCTTGGCCATGTGTTTTGGATCATTGTCATTTTGGAAAGCTTGGTGAGCCAAAAACAAATTTCCACCTTGGTGGACAATAAAGATTTATTATTATTATTAAAAACGTCCTAGTGTGTTTTATGTGCAGCTTCTGGGCTGATGAATGCAAATTGACCCCCAAAATTCTCTGATAACACATTGCATTCATCTTGCCATATATTTTGAATCACTTCCCTGTGCTGCTGAAGCTCACCCCCAAAACATCAGAGATCCTCCACCATGCTTCACAGTAGGGATGGTGTACTTTTTGTCATAGGCCTTGTTGACTCCTCTCCAAATATAGCATTTATGGTTGTGACCAGGGGTTAGATTGGGATTTGTTATGTGCGGGGGCTCTCCCTAGGGGGGTCCGGGGCGTTTTTGAAAAACATGTTTTTGAAAAATAAACCATTAAATGGCATTTTCTGGAGAGTTTTGTGCAAAGAAATTGAATCTTACATGATATGTGGAAAACTGTTAAGAGCCTATATTTTGCATTGCTGTGGTATCAACATGTATTAGGGCATTTAGCATTTACAGTACATTACTGTTAATCAGTCATCACTTGATTACACATTTTATTACCTTGTTATGACCCATACAATGTGCCAAACATAATCTGCCACATGAAAAGACAGTGCAGCATATGACCATATAGCAACAGCTGAGAAGATTTGGATCTGTGGTGACCTGGTTCACCTCACACAAACTTCCTTCTCCAATTCTCTCTACTACACACATCTTCTATGGATGTAGCCATAGAAGAAAGAGCCAAGGATCACACACACACACACACACACGCACACGCACACGCACACGCACACGCACACGCACACGCACACGCACACGCACGCACACGCACGCACACGCACACGCACACGCACACGCACACGCACACACACACAGCTTTCCGACCAAGTAGTTACAGAAACGTAGTTATAGGACCAGTCCACTTCTAAACAGTTCTACAAACTACTATCCACTTCTGTTATAACTACTACTATAATGCACACAGTACTTTTGAGCCTGAAACACCTTCCGATCGAAGTTGGACTTGTGGGAGCGACCATGCTAAGTAAATTTTTCAACATCCGTTAACTGTAGCCAATAAATACAGAGGGATACAAACAGATTTTTTGGCATTTTCAGATTGATAGCTATCGCTCCACTAACTTCTGGCCATATTTGGATGGCCACATTTGAAGCAAAGCACCACCAGATCTTGTGTCTGGGAACAAGATTAATAATGAACATATTGTGGAATTTATAGTTTTGGTGGATTCTGTATTCTTTGACATATTTAGTTGCTGAAATAACAGTAGCAATTTAGAGATGGGACAAACTTACAATATTGAAGTGCTAAGTTATACACTAAATAAATGTAAAAAAATATATACAGTACACACTATCACCACCTAATATTGTGTAGGTCCCCTTTTGCCGACAAAACAGCAGCCCCATACGCGACAAACTGTGATGCACCGAACCAGCATGAACCTTTTCAGCAATTTGAGCAAAAGTAGCAAGTCTGGATTGGACCCCACTGGCCAGCCTTCACTCCCCACATGCATCAATGAGCTTTGTCCGCTGATGACCCTGTCGCCAGTTCACCAGTTTTCCTTCCTTGGACCACTTTTGGACCTTGGACCGCCTGCAGTTTTGGAGATGCTCTGACCCAGTTTTGTTTTTCAATAAAAATGTTTCCAATGTCTACCCTCCCATTTGGTGTTGTCCAATTTTTCCCAATGACCTTGCCTTGTCAGCAGCTCCGCAACTCCATGGATGCAGGACATTGATGGGAACTTAACATGTTCAACCAACCACATGTCGCCGAGCTGGGCTATTTCTTTTTTCCACACTGCTCATCCGACACAGACGCCTTTAATCACATCATACATGGGATGATCCACACTCAGTGTACTTCCACAATTGAATTTACAGGCACCTGATCTGCACACGAGGCGTTGCTGGAGAGTGAAGTGGCAAAGCAGATATTCACACTCATCTACCCAAACTCTTAGGCAGTGCTATGGCAATTTGCCCATTAAAAAATATAGTTTTTACATTTTTAGTAAGTTCTTTACTGAAATAGAAAGTAGTGCCATTATCACTGAATTGCAAAATACTACAGAAAACCCTCAAGGCCTGCAGTGTGAACTGAATTGCTCTGGAGAAGAACATCTGGATCCAGTGTGTTGGTGATCGATAATTCTGTGGCACCTCCTAGGCTCTGAAATGACCTTCCTCTGTCTGTAAAATCTTCTACTTTGGGTGTCTTTCAGAGTGTGCTTAAAACACACTTGTTTTCTTTAGCATTTGAAAAGGTTTTGTAAGCTGTGTATGTCATTTGTTTGTACTGTTTTTAGGTGTTTTATTTTTTTTCTCATTTTTCTGTACAGCACTTTGGTTTCACTTGATGTGTTGAAAGTGCTATATAAATTAGGGTGACCAAACATCCTCTTTTGCCCGGACATGTCCACTTTTTGCGCACTGTCCGGGGCGGTTTTATAAATCCATGAAAATGTCTGGTTTTCAATGTTTTTTTAATTGACTGGCGCTTTGCACACAATACTACGGTACTTTGTTTATTGGACAACCCTTAGCTAGTTTTCCTACAAGAAAGTCGCTAGTAAAATGCCGCGATCGTGTGGTCTTGCTTTCCTGCACGGACTTGGAGGCACACCTCTCCCTTTATTCTATTCAGTGCAACTGACAAAGAGGGAGAGAGAGAGTGAGAGAGAGAGCGGTGAGCAGGGGAAAAGGCGGAGCAGCACAAACCACACCGCAGCTGACAGACCTACGCTATAGAGCTGCACATGTGCAAACAGCATTGTCAAGGACCAAACACTAATCTGTAATGTTTGCCCCCTTTTCTTTTAAATTAAGAGTTTAAATTTGACTATTTATTTTTATTATTTTCATGCACATAATCACAACAGAGTTTAAGACAGTTGTTCATTCCTGTTTCTGTCGTGTGCAGAATCTTAATTCAGTGGACGTGATGATGTTACAAATATGTTAATTAGCGTATGACTCATTTAGCGACATTTAGCTACTAGGCAGTGTCCTCTTTTTTGGAAATCAATATATGGTCACTCTAATATATTTAAAGCTCAGTTGAGTTGTTTCCATCCATGAATGGACCATCACTGTGTTTATACATTACATTATCTGTTATTACTTTGACAGAACTCTGTAAAATCAGGGAATTTGTACTGGCAAACAATTACCGTTACATTCAGTTTTTTTACAGTGTTTAAATTCAGGTCTCCAATACACTCACCTCTTTGATACTAAAGCCCAATACATTACTCATGTATGTGGGTACTCACCTCTTTGATACTAAAGCCCAATACATTACTCATGTATGTGGGTAGCAGTGTGAGCAGTGTGTAGAAGGTCCAGTTGTAGGAGAAGTGAGCCACCACTATGGCCCACAGTGGCATAGATGTTAAAATGGACCTCCAGGGGACATGGTCCCCTGACGGAGAGAGCTGAACAGAGAGCAAAAAACACGGCCATCTTTGAATTCCACGTGACATGACATGCACAAACAAAATCACTGTTCTCACATATCTGCTGACTGTTGTATAAGAAATGTGACTGCAGTTAAATGTTAAATATATAACAAACAAAATAAAGCTGTAAAATAAAGTTTTTTTCTGTTGAGATTGTTTTCGTCAACTCACACTGCTGTACTTTGGCCTTTTTAAAAAGGTCAGCTGTACGTACCTTCTTCACTGCATATATGACCATTGTATTTGCATTCCAAATAATATAATTTATGTATGTAGTATTTTCTGACAACCATAGTACACCATTTGACCAAGAGATTGGGCATACGATTATTGTCAAACACAACCATTAGTAGTTACCCAGCAACGTACCTCGTTTTTCAGGGTGGTGGTGATGTAGAGTCTCTCCTGTTCTGAGATCCGAGGGTGTGTGTTGGGTGTGTTACTTACAAGCAGCGCCCACAAGATAAACCACACAATCCCCACAATACCTAAACACACACAAACAGTGAAGTTACTCACCAATGGTAAAAAATAAATAAATATTTGTTACAATTTAGTCATTAAATGTAACTACAAACAGACATGTCCAAATGCTTTGCTTACAACACGCACTCAAATCCATCCCAGAATCATATTTTTTTTCCATTTTGTTTTCACTTTACTTTTCCTAAAAGAGAATGTGTAAGGCAAAAACATCCATATTGATTGCATGTGTAAGCATTATCAAGGCGAAGATGGCCTCTGTGGACTATGAAAGCTGACAGTATGGAAAACCTATATTTAAAACTCGCTGAATGCTGAAAAATCCAGTTTCACATCTCTAAGGCTCTGGGAAAATGGAAAAAAAATAACAGACCACATTAAAAGCAACAGTCTCTGGTTTTACTATTGATAAGTATGTGTTTAACATTTTTGTTTTATTCTATAAACTCCTGACATTTCTCCAATATTCCAAAGACAAATAGTAATTCAGAGCATTTGTTTGCAGAAAATGACAACTGGTCAAAACAACAAATAATTTGCAGTGTTGTCAGACCTCAAATAATGCAAATAAAGTCTTTCACATTGAGATTGGGTAAATTTATGACACTCCAGGCAGCAAAATTCAAGCAGTTCGGCTTTGTTTGATGGATTGTGACCATCCATCTTCCTCTTAATCACATTCCAAAGGTTTTCAATGGGATTGATTTCAGAAAAATATACAGTAGTCAATGAATTCTTTCCAGAGCTGTATTTTTATACATCTCCTTACCAAATATATAGAAGACCCAGGTCCAGTCCAGATAGAAGCAGATCTGCCCAGACAGGGGGAGGGCCACCACTGTACCCAGCTGAGCACCTGGAGATAGATTGGTACTAAATAAACCATCACCTTAATAGTAGAAGGTATTTATACAAAATGACAGATTTCCCAGGAAGAAATGGTAGGCAGGTTAGGGTAGATGTTACCAGCTAAACAGGGTAGGGTAGGTGTTACCAGTATAAGCGATGGTTAGCAATCGGCTCCTCTCCAGGGGCGGGGCCCAAGATGCCCACATGGCATGCATGGCTGGAAACGTCACTCCCTGGTGACCAAAGGAAAAACATATTTAGGTTGTGGTGAAGCAATGTAAGCTGTTGTGTCTGTACATACTGTATACTGGACAAAACAATAAAACAAGACTTGGGCAACACTAAGCCTGTATTCAGATAAACATTGGAAGAGTTTATTTGTTCATAGTTTTCCGTTGCCACATTACAGTGAGTAGTCATTAGTGCTTGACAGAGCTTAAAGCAACACTGTGTGTACACACCTCTCCGATGCCCTCTAGCACACGAACAGCGATGAGGTAACCTGCCCCCAGGTCAGCAGCCACGGGAGTGAGGAGAGTAAAGACTACAGTTCCCAGAATGCCCAGACCCAGTAACCATTTGGCCCCATACTTGCGTGCCAGGTAGCCCCCTGGGATCTGAGTCAGGATGTAGCCATAGAAGAAAGAGCCCAGGATCCAGCCCTGAG
>JACXGM010000025.1:12194-33691 GCA_016801145.1 Umbra pygmaea
CACACACACACACACACACACACACACACACACACACACACACACACACACACACACACACACACACACACACACACACACACACACACACACACACACACACACACACACACACACACACACACACACACACACACACACACACACACACACACACACACACACACCTTTGGGGTCAGAGTTGTATTTGCTCACAGAGTGGTGTTGTAATTATTAGGTCAGTAGTTGTTGTTGAATATATGCAGTCACAGTGGTCGATGTGTCGTTACTCACGGTGCGGTTGTGCTTGGGTCGAGGAGGGTTAAAGTGAGCAGGGCACACTGAAGTGCTGGTGTTGCCACTGGCGTCTGTGTTGTTAAGCATGTCCACCATGGCAACGCTAAGGTTTACCCTGAGGGCGTAGGCCACGAAGAAACCATAGCAGGAAAGCAGGGACAGAGCATATCTGGATGAACAGCAGGCTGGAGCTGAGGTGAAGAGAGAACAGTGAGACGCTGTAATCCCTTGACCAGGCACAGTGAAACATTATTGGTATCTGCATGAGGAGGCTAGGCTAATGTACAAATACAGGATGCAGTGTTAGTATCCCTTTACCTTCACCTCATCTTTTAGTACCATTAGTATTAATGGCTGATTGTGAGAAGATTGTTTTGTTGAAACATGTCCTCTTATATTAACTCAATTGTTACTAGAACAGAAGTTTATTTACAACTTCACAGCTCTTCTTCCCAGGGCTGTGGTGACGTGATGAAGTCTTGCATCATGCTACTATTTACCATGGGGGAACCTGAAGAAACTAACTGACAGAGCGGAGGTCTGGCTTCCTGTTCATTAGAACAGTTAAGCCTATTGGCTATTATCAACTGTTGGACCAGGTCAATAAATAACATTTAATAACTGAATAATGTAATACAGCTAAATAGTGATCATGCTACAAATACACTGCAAATCAGCTGAAAGAAAAACATCTTATAAAAGAACCCTCAAGAGCTGAAATTACCAGTTTATTACACAGCTCATGAAACAAACAAACAAACAAAACAAACAAACTGCTGGCAAGTAGACAATGCAAAGAACAAGAAAATAAAGAGATATGTATTAACGATATAAAGAGATGTTAACATTGGTACTGTTTCAGCCTGCTAATAACTAATACCAGCTGTGCAGCTTCAGCAACCAGGTGTCAGACCGTTGGATCTGCCTCTATTTCTGTATTCTGCTCCAGACTAGATCATTTGTGCCACATTGTTTTTATCACCATCATCTAATTCAGGGAATAAAATTCTGTATGAAAAATTATGATTTTAAAATAATTAGTGTTAACATTACTAACAGTGGCAATAATGAGATGGCTGGGTGGCTGGTTAGCCAAAAGGTGAGCATGTGTCCAACAGGACAAACAGGTGTTAACATGCCTGTAGGCCCAACCAGTTTGCAACCAAATGATGTATGATAAAACAGTATAAACCAGAGGGTGACTTTCTCAAAGTAGGTGTGAAAGAGCAACACATCCAGTAAAGTAGACTCTAGACACATATTACAATGATGCTCCTATAATATATTGCAATATATTATAAATATATTTATAAATCACTACCCCTCCATACACTTAAATTAACTTGTACCCTGCACCCACATCAACTAAGATCCAACAGCAGGCCTAAAATTGATATAATGTAAGCCAACATTCTTACCTGACAAAAAGGCAGATATCAATTTCCGCAACACATTTGAGTTTTGCTCCATGTGCAAAAGCTTCTTTTTTTAACTCAATATGACTAATCAACAATAAAAGCTTTTCTGGATCTGCCAGCCCGACCACAAAAAAAACATCCAAAAAGAGCCTTGTAACATATTGACAATTTGGATTAATGGTGGATCAATTTCATATTCAGCTTTCGCTATGGTACAGGAAAGGCATCTCATCTGTAGGCTAAATAACCTCATTTTGTATTCTTACATCAATACCTGGAGCTGTAAGTATGGAAGGGCGGAGTCATAGACACCTGAAAGAGTATGTGTAACTTTGCCTGAGGCAAATGTAGCTTATCCAATATTCTCTTTGAATCAGCGGTTGTTTTGTCAGAGGAGAGAAGCATGCACACGTTTAAAAGGCCCCAGACAAGTTTGTATCCTGCCTTTTTTATTATTATTATTATTATTTTTTTTTTTAAATAACAAAAACATTTGAGTGATGAGGCTGAATTATGTGCTGAATTCTGCTAGAGGCAGTGCAAATTGATACAGCGCTGCCCGAGATAGTCTGAAACAATTACCTTGTCACATCACTCAGGTGACTTCTTGTGCGCAGGTTGTATAGGTGGCGCGTGTGTAAAGGTTGTGTATTTCCTGTATAGCTCTCTGAACTAGGGTGTCTGTCCAAAGTTATATACCTAGATAACTAAGCTCATCAATCTGAAAACTCCAGGAGTGGTCAGTTCAAGTTGCCTGAGGGAGAGAAGTCTAGTTTGTGAAACTTGTTCGGTTAGAACGATCCTGAACAAGCCACTACAATGATTAGAGAATTGCTAAAGATATAGTCCCATGTCAAGTGGTTTGCAGATGTGAGGAGTGTGCAGTCTGTGAATGTAAAGTGTTGCAACTGGGGTGGAGCTTATATTCATGAACTTTCTACGTGTCCGATCCGAGTGAAAAACATTGAGGGGTAAAGGATCAGGGTACAGCAGATTTCCCATGGTGGTGATAAAAAGAGTAAATGGGTCAGGTGGCTACAACACTGAACACTATATATGGTGGTAAATGCATCACATGCAGTTGTAAATGTACAAGAAAGAAACAGATCAGGAGACAACCATTGAGAAGATATTTAATTCTGTAATATTTATTAACATAGTATATGGTTCAAGTATACAATAAATCCAAGAAGCCTGCCATCATTCTGTCTGTAGCCAGTGTTTTTGGAGGTTCAACAGTTTACAGAAGAACTGCAAGGAGCAAAGTTTAAATAGCTTTTCAGTGTCTTATTGGAAAAATATAAATGAAACGAATCAATGGGGCTTTAAATTGATTAAAATATATAGCCAATACATTACCAATGTTGCAAATGTCTATCACCAATTTAATTTATTATTGACATAATACAGCAAATTGTAATTTACAGCAGCCATTAACTCAGTGTACTAATAATGATACTTTTAGCTAATCTATACGTTATCATGTTTTGACTATAACGTCTGATCATTTTAATGCCATTGCGAACGAAGATACACATTTCCATGAAAAGATATACAAATTCCTGGGTGTTCTAAAACTGAAACGGTAGCGTACAGCTATAGGGGCGAGAACCACGCCGACATTCTTATGCAATGCAACATCTGATACGTTATCTTCCCAAAACAATAACTTTTAGGAATACTAATTTTAAAGAAATATTTGCTGTTTACTAGTGCAGGGCGAGTGCATGACTATTGCACACATTGTGGTCGGCGTTTTGAGAAACATAGTAAAACACGTCACTACCAATAGAATTGCACGTTCGTGTTTGGCTCTGCCCAAATGCTACGTTGTGCCCAGTCAGCTTCACTTGACTCTGCTGCTCATGCCCTATCTGGGTAAAGTTATAATAGAGTTTGATCATTTATTTGGCTTGTTTACTACTGCAGGGCGTGTGCATGAGGTATTGCCATGGTTATTGCATACTTTTCAGTTGACATTTTGAGAAACATATTAAAACACGTCACAACCAATAGAATTTAACGCTCGTGCTTGGCTCTGCCCAACTTGCTAGGTTGTGCCCAATCACCTTCCAAAACCGCTGCTCGTGCCCCATCTTGGGGAAGTTGTAGTGGGACAAGATCTTTGGCTTGAAGTAACTGTAAACTGGCATACATTTTGCCTTAAATCCCTCGAATTGGCACAACACTCTGTCCAAATGTGAATACTGTAGCATGAAGTGAGATTTGTTTCTGTGTTTATTGTTTGTTAAGGCTTATGAGGACAAAACTGTGATTCCTCAACCTGATTGATAAGTTAGCAGTCGGTACAATTGACATTTGAGTATAAGATTTGACTTACAGTACTCTCCCAGTGAAATAATGTTACACACATTTTTTCCATAACTAGCTAGCTAATCGTTAGCCCTTAAGTGAGATAAATTACCGACAGTCATAAGACTACAGTAGCGCTTCAATCTTCAATCAGCTTCTATCAACAAATAAATATCCAGTATGCAAGCAAATGCACGTTATTAGTTAGCTACCTTTCAATTGGCACACAGAGTTATAACTGATGAAATTAAATGATGCTGCAATATTTCAATAGGTAGTCTGATTATTACAAGACACCCTAGCTAATATATATAGGGACCTCGAGTACAAAGCCTGCTTGATAGCTGGCCAACATAGACAGCTGTTTCAGACCACACTCACCTCGTTCAACTTCATCAGTTTGTCGATTAAGTAATGGTTGATCTTGCTCATCTGTATCCGTCTCTGAGTCATATTGGTCCATTGCACTTCCAAGTTCAAAGTCTTCTGTGCGAATGGACGAAAACTACCGAGGTGTCATTCCTTGTAAATTACAGTCAGTATGAAATAAATCACGAGAACTGCGGCCGGAAGTTTTGAGACGAACCGGTATGACTATGGAGACAAAGCATAAACCGAGACCGAACTCAAATACCATATTGCTGGTTGGGGCGGGGTCATTAAGCAGACCAACATTTTTATTTTGTTTGTTTTATCTGCTATGCCTCGAGTGGAAAAAAATTAACCCGTTACGATCTAGTGCACTGCACTGCCAAAAGGGGCGTGTCTTCGAATGGGCTGTCCCAGGCCTAAGTCTTAAAGGTACAATGTAGTTTTCCAAAACAATAACAAAATACATACTTTGCATTAAAAAACCAAACATCATTATACCTATGTTATATATATTTCTTTGTGTACTTACATTATCCTAAATGTTTCCACCAACATTCAATCCCAGAGAAATTTGTAATATAATTTCGAAGACACGGGACGTTTCATTTTGTCTTCCGTCAATGGCGTCAAACAAACTTTGACAGCTCTAGTTGTTCTAAGTTCCAGGGAACCGCCAAAAATAATGTGAATAAAGTTATACTATTTTTAACAATACATTACTTTGTCAGTGAACATTTTTTTCTGCCGGAGACGCTAGATTGGAAGGTTGTCATTGACGATGATAACAAAGCTTATGATCCCACGCTACTTCCCAATGTCATCAAAGTACATCTTTTCGAAAATAAGCCATAAAATCGTAACCGTCGATGGTAGACTTAAAACCAGCTACGACATGACTAAGCGATTGTATATGCTCATATAGACGCCAAAAGTACATGGGCCACCAGAAGCGTCATGCACCTATTTTTTTTAAGGGGGCACAGTGTGCACAACACGGAAACAGGTGCCCACAAATACTGATATTAAAAGGAAAATCCACTTGGCTAAGAAATCTGAGGGGGCACGTGCCCCCTCAGTTTCAATGGGCATGACGCCTCTGTGGGGCACCAAACTTGTTTTGAGATAAATGTCTTTTATTCGCGATGTCTTGGATAAATACTTCATTACCCACAATCCTAAACCAGCAGTGATGCCCCTGATTGGTGGAAATCCATGATGTCATGGAGACAAACTAGCAGTTACCATGGAAATGTTTACTGAGCCCGCGAAAAAGCTTTGCGTTTCCAACTCTGGCAGGCTGCCTGAGTCGTACTCCTGTGTCGTAGCAAAAAGTATGGATAGTTAGAGAACTGTAAGTACGTTTACTGAGCTGTAGATTACATCATATTTCAAGGATGACATTGTGTAAGTGAAATTAGCTAAAGTTAGGTCATTTAAAGTAATGTAAACGCGGAAAGATAACACTCGCAATGTTGTATGGGATGAGTAGTTCCTTTGCTCGGAATAAAAAATATGTACACAGTCTTGTACCTTTGACTTTTTTCGGATTTGCGATTGATTTTTTCACTCAAAATTATATTTTGTATGCTTATGGGCCATGTCGTAGCTGGTTAGCCTAAGGTATGGTCTAAAACTCCTTATATACAGATTTTTCCAGAAGTCAACGGGAGAAATGAATGGGAAATTTACTTCCGGAACCCTAGCTCTCTCGGACGAGGGGCGGGACTGTTGAGCTCTATGGTGGCGGTCGCAGGCGAGTGCAGAATGGATGGAGGTATATGGAGCTATAGAGCTAAGAAGTCCTGCCCCTCGTCCGAGAGACGATTGTATTCTTACTTCCGGAGTCGGCTGTGGGTGGGACTGTTGAGGTCCATACCCCTCAAAATCCACTTTTCACGAAGTATAATTTCTTATCTAGTAATTTGAATGTTGCATTCGAAAGGGGAGGACAAGAAAATACACACTGCTGGCTGTTAGATTTTTTTAAAGTAACTTTTTACTTGTAAAAACCCTTTCAAAATGTCGATGACGTCATACACATTGAGATACTGCTTTACGGCAAGCTTACCTCTATTTTTAATCGGTTAGGCTTCCCCAAAAGAAAAGTCGTTTTTCTACAATTTCGTACACTATTTCAACACTAAATTCACTTCTGAGAACATTTGATGAGAGAAATCAATTGTGTAGATTTCAAATATTGGCATTTTAACGAAAATCTATGGCGAATCGAAAATGTGCTCAAATGTTTTCGGAAGTGAGAATCTCCATAAGCATATAAGCGCCTGTGGTTGTAAGTTAGCTAGCGAGCCAACCCTGTTTTATACCTTTTATTTTAAAAGACGAACAGAGATCTGCAATCTGTGATATCCTCCACTCCGTCATCTGCTTCCACATCTCACCTGAACACATCCTCCTCCACCAGTAACCGTCAAGTTCCACACAGCCACAAACGCACCCCCATAGCCCAGTCCCAATCACCTGAATATTGAACACCTGCTTTCCCCTTGGTCTGTATAAAAGCCACCACTTCACATTCCCTCTGTGCAAGGTATTGTAAGTTTTCACCCTTCTACTGAGCGTTATTATCCTGATTGTTGTTTCCTGGTCTGACCTAGCCTTTCTGTCCATGAGTTTATTGAGTTTTGGATTTGCCCTCTTGTACTTTCACCTGATCTCCTGTCTTGCCAGTTGCCGAACCTGTTTTGTCTGAGAAGCCTTCCTTGTGTACCGAACCCTGCCTGTTTTGAGTACCGTGTTCCAGCCATTTCCCTGCCTGACTGAGTATCTAAGTCCCTGCTAAGCTCCAGCCTGTCTGACTACCTGTATTCCTGTTTTTGACTTCTGCCTGCCTGACTACGAATATTAGCCTTGCCTCTGACTGCTTTGTCTGAACTCCTGTACCTATTAAATTATATTGGATTTTACATTCTGCCTGAGCCCCATCATTACACAATCAAGGCATTTGTCGAGCGTAAAGATGTGTTTGCCGTCCTTCAGACGGGATTCGTCACTTACTGCCTTGCTCTGATTGGTTGTAGGTCTATCAAATTTAGTGTGCAGAGTCTTTTTCGGTTAAGACACACCTCATAATCAAAGCCCTATGGAGCAGTATCAGACTCACATTCTGACTAGAATATGAGTATGACAAAGTCAGGCTAGGGGACACCATTTATTTTTCACAAAATGTTCTCATTATTTGCGGCGACCACATTGCCTGTCTGTAACATTAGGGGGGACATGTTCCTGTTCCTTTGCCCTTGATAAAAACATTTCCAATACTCACGGGGGAGAGGAAACACAGTGGCCGTGAAGTTCGAATCTGAATTCCAAAAAAAGCACATGTCCCTCAGCCATTTGCAGTGGTGTCCCAAACCTGAGGGAGTCAAAATTATTGTGTAGTTTAGATCCAGTGGCCCCTTCCAGTGAGTATTCAATGTTGCAGAGTGTATGAGATACACTGACCTTGCACTTACGCATACATGCAGATTGATAAATTAGATACACTTGCAGACACAAATGCACCTCTCCTCACACGTATGTGTGTGTGTGTGTGTGTCGATTCTCAGCCTAGAACTTGACAGCTTTCAACATAAATTACAGACTGACGTCAAAACAGAAACTCCTCTAGAATAGCAAGCACTGCCGTTATGTGGAAGTAGTTATTAGGTTGACTGCTCAACCCACAACTACTGGATTTTATCTCTTTTCACTAATCAAGTTAAGACCTATTAGTTAATCAAGATGCCAGCCCCCAATTATATAATGAACATTTATTATCTCCATGTCGATTTTATGAGTGACTTTGGAAAAGCAAGGGAAATCAAGTTTATTTTTCTAGCAAATTTCATACACAAGGCAATTCCAACCTAAAAAAAAACAACAACAGAAATAATAAATACAAATGTTAATGAACTGAAACTAATACAGATTACTTTAATAAGAAAATAAAAAAAGAGTAATTTGACAATTCAATTCACCCTGTACACATTATTACCATTTGTTGTGATGTTTTAATTTGTGAATATACACTCATTTAAAATCTGATGACTGCAACATAATGTGTGGTGTTGTTCCAAAATGCATTCATATCTTTCTGCATTAATGGTTCCCTCACAGATGTGAAAGTTACCCATGCCAAGGGCACTGACACGCCCCTATACCATCACAGATTGTCACGGATTGAGTTTAAAGGTAGGCAGGAGGCAGGTGCGTTCTCAATGGTGAAGAATATTTATTTACCCAAAAATACTGTGAGGTAACTACCCTGAAAACAACAAAACTCAAAACACATGAGTTCACAGAACTCTCAAATCTTCAACTTGGAATACAGCAAACAACTCTGACGTGAAACAATGAGCCACAAACTGTGGTATAAAAACACGGGTGTAAATATACTGTGTTAGACTAAGTAAAGGATCAACGGGTGCACACTTAACAAGACAATCACCTACAATAAAGAATAATTTAAACGTGCAATATGTAGTTTTTGGCCGCTAGGGGTCTCTCAATCAAAACAATAACAAAATTGGATGACGTCGGGAAGTAGCGTGGGATCATGGGATTTGTTGTCGTCGTCAATGTCAACCAGCCAATCTAGTGTTTCCGGCAAAAAAAATGTTCACTGACAAGGTAATGTATTGTTAAATATATTTGAGCTTATTTCACATTATGTTTGGCGGTTCCCTGGAACTTAATGCAACTAGAGGAGTCAAAGTTTATGACGCCATTGACGTTTATTTTTTTATATTTTTTTTCAGTGTAATTTTGGCTGTAAGCTGCTTAAGAAGGTTATTTTGTATTTTGAAATAGGGGACAGATATTATAAGATTTTATCTTCTTTCTGCTCCCCTTTGCACATGGGAATTTAAATTATGTAAAGAAGAAAATGAAATGAAATGTTTTTGTGTTTTTACCATGGAGCAATAAATAAATAAATAAATTGACGGGTGACAAAACGAAAGGTCCCGTGTCTTCGAATTACTTTACAATTTTCTCTGGGTTTGAAAGATGGTGGAAACATTTAGGATAATGTAACTACACAACTAAAAAATATATATAATATAGGTATAGTATTTTTTGTTATTGTTTTGATTGAGAGACCATTAGCGTCCAAAAGCTACATATTGTACCTTTAAATGCGATGCAGGGAGGAACCAGATAAACAGAACATGCAACAGAAAACACTAGAGGGCGCCAAAAGCCCATTCTACCACAGTCCAGACTGACAGATGCTGGCTTTTGGACCTGATACTTATAATCGCTTGAATGGTCTTTTTCCTCTTTGGCCCAGAGAATACACCGACTGTTTTGTCCAAAAACTATTTGAAATGATGACTTGTCTGACCACAAAACCCAATTCCACTGTGCTACTGTCTATTTCAGATGAGACCGAGCCCAGAGAAGTCAGCGACGCTTCTGGGCATTATTGATGTATGTCTTCTGATTTGCATAGTAAAGTCTTAACTTGCATCTGTGGATGCAGTGGCAAATGGTGTTGACTGACAAAGGTTTACTAAAGTATTCCCAACATGGCATGGGTAACTTGCACATCTGTCAGGCCACCAATAGTTTGAAATACATGCACACATTTTGGAGCAACATATGCTGTCATCCAGACATTGTTTTTTCCAGGGACGTCCCTGCATTTTCCAGCAGGACAACGCCAAACCACATTCTGCACAGATTACAAGCGCATGGTTGTTTAGAGGGTGGGGGTGCTAGCACATTCATGGTCTGCCTGCAGTCTTGACCTGTCTACGATTGAGAATGTGTGGTGCAATATGAAGTGCAAAATAAGGCAACAAAGGCCCCCGTACAGTTGTGCAGCTGAGGACATGCATAATGGATGAATAAGGGGAAATTCTGCTTGCTAAACTTAACCATCTGGTGTCTCTCAATGCCCAAACGTGTTATTAAAAGGAAAGGTGATGTTACACTATTGGTAAACAACTGACTGTCCAAATGTTTTTAGAGTGTGTTGGAGTCATCTGATTTGAAATGAGTTTATATTTTCTAAAATAAATAAAATTCACAAAGTAAAACATCACATGTTAATAATGTGTTTTCAATATAGTACAGGGTGTATTTAATCTTCAAATTAATGTTTTTTTTGCATTTTCCTTACTGTCCCAAATTTTTTGGAATTGGGGTTTTAAAAACAAATGAGTGAAGTTGAAACTAAAACCCATGTTTGCATGTTTAAAGTTGCATGAAGACCCCCATGAATGCCTCCTTATTCCCTGACAGGAAGTTTGCTGTCAAAACACTGATAAATTAGGGGGGTGCGCGTGGCGTAGTAAGCTAAGTTGTTGCATTGCAGGACAGTCTACATCATGATAGTCAGTGGTTCGAGCCTGACTATGGGTTCTCTGACTTTCCCGAACCTCCTGCACGAGGCAGTGCAAATTGGCATAGCGCTGCCCAGGATTTGGGTTAGATACTGTCAAATTATCTATCCTGCCACGTCGCTCTCCAGGGACTTCTTGTGTCCAGATCGGGTGCCTGTAAATTCAACGTCATCATTCTGCATGCTCTGACTAAAGGCTTCAGCGTTGGATGAGCAGTGCAAAAAGAATAAGCGGCTTGGCAACGTGTGGTTGGATGAACCGTGTACGCGCCCCTTGCTATCGAGCAGATCGCTCATAGGTGTTTTAGTTATTGAAAAGTGTTCTCCAGGCAGATCTGCCATGGAGGCAGAAGTCATTTAATTGGTTGATTTAAAACTGAGGGCGGACCTCACATTAAGTTAAATTTTGATTTATAATTACGATCAATATATCTATATAGCACAAAATTACATTTAAACACTCCAGTGTGGTTAAGGTTAGGGTTAAGGTTAGGTTTACCATTAGATATGATTAAAAACTGAGAAAACTACACTCATGTGCACATTTCCGATGTCATGTGAGGTCCGCCCTCAGTTTTGAATCAACCAATTAAATGACTTCTGCCTCCAAGGCAGATCCGCCTGGAGAACACTTTTCAATAACTAAAAGTCCTATGAGCCACAGATCTGTCCAAGGAGTTGTGGAGCTGCTGACATGGCAGGGTTTGTGGGAATTGGGAAGGGAGGAAAATGGAACAAAAACAAAAAAATACTTGACAGTCATGGTGACACCAATTCAGAAATATAAACCATAGACATAGTTAACATACTTTTCTTGGTGGACATGAGGACAAATATTACATTTTAAGACAAATATAGATTGAAAGTGATGGAAATAAGAAAGGATATCATGTGTAGCCTGCTACTACATAAGACAATTGTATTTCAGATACAGTAGGTAGTCCAATAACCTTAAAAACAGTAATTCTATTATCTCATTAGTTAGCTAGTTTGCATGCAACATGTTGGCTTTCTACAATTGAGTCATTTAGCAGACAC
Source organism: Umbra pygmaea (assembly GCA_016801145.1). Lineage (NCBI taxonomy): Eukaryota > Metazoa > Chordata > Actinopteri > Esociformes > Umbridae > Umbra > Umbra pygmaea. The sequence goes on from JACXGM010000025.1 coordinate 23,958, forward strand.
TCTGGCTTACAGTAATACAGGGACATTCCCCTGAAGTAACTTAAGGTTAAGTGCCATGCCCAAGGACACAACAACATTTGGCACAGTCGGGAATCAAACCGGCAACCTCCCAACTACAAGCCTGACTCCCTAGCCATCTGACACATCCATTTCTGTCAGCTATCTGACTACCGGTATATTGTGCTGGTAGACAAGCTGTACCATCTGAAAGCCTTGCTGTTTAGAAATGTTGCTGAGAGTCCATTGGCTATTGTCCAGCCAATGGGATAGGTCATTTGTTGTGGTGACTCGTGAATTTCTCTGAAATATAGTTTATTATTTCTGCTAGCATCTACTCCTCCTTTTACTTTGTACTGCTACTGTTAGCATTCCAATTGATCTTGTCCTTGGCATTCAGTCTATGAATGCAGTCGAGGGGGCTCCTTCCTTTGAGCTATTAAGGGCTCATGGTAAGACCCACCGATGCGGTCCCACAGAGTGAAGTACTGGCCGTAGTTGACGGTAAAAAAGCGGTGGTGGTCCGTGTGGTGGGCTGCCCCATTGACCAGTCCCTGAAGCGGGCCAGGCACGCAGTAGTTGCCATCATGAATGGACACAGTCCACATGTTGACAAAGATGTAGAGGGCCAGGTAGACTACCTTGTGCAGTGGAAAAAGAAAGGCATAGATGTGGTAGGGAAGGCTATTCAGAAAGCCATCCAGTGGGTGAAAGGCGTGGCTCGCAAATGGTGTGGGTACCTTAAACACATGGTGTAACTTGTGGAAATGCTGTAGGGATGGAAAACAACAGAGATGTTCCCTTTATATTTGAAACAAACCTGTACCAAACTTAAATCATATTTGCTGAGCAATAGCTCATTTGTAATAATGTGAATGTTATGTCTAGAGCAACACTCCACACTTTTACATTGGTTAGGATAATTATGCAATCCTCACCTTATAAATCAATTTGTGGTGAAAACTCCGATGAATCCAATAAATGCATCCGTCTGTGAATAACAGGAAGGAAATCATGCTAAAAATCACGAACGCCCAGCCTGAAAAAACAAACCTTCATTAACGTTAAAATTACAACCTCATTTTGTCAAAGTTGCCTAACACTATATACAAGGCAACAGTTCTTGTTTTCCTACAAGGAATGCAATGTCCGCTTTTTCGACCATCAGTCTAATTTAGGAGATATAAAATCTCTAAAGCAATATGCATCATTCACGTTTAGTCAACTTCACATCAGCAGGGTCTGAGATATTGCAGACGACCAACGTAATATACCTTTCCATTTGGCCAATCAAAGCAATTTCCTAAATGTTGCATCTCATGTCTAGTTATTAAAGTTTTGTCAGAATTTGGCCACTGGTGTCTAAGACATTGTATGAGTTAACAAGAGTGATGTCCCTCAGAAAGTGTGCTAAATGTATGTTCAAAACAAGACTATAGATATCCATGTGCAATAATTAAAGCAACAAATATGTGTATGGTTACTTTTTTCACGGGATGGTAAATAGGGGTTGTAACTCTCTGTGGTCCCCAATGATCACTTTGCGTTTATCGTAGGACTGGGGGTTTTAACCCTGGTCTCTTGGCAGCATTTTCAATCTGGTTTGTATACCATCAAGGCCACAAAATCATCCAAAGCTTTCACTGTAAACATTCCCCAAGTTGGTGTTGAACATTAGGAAGTCAACCCAGTGAAATAATACTAAAATTATTTAACTGTCAGTGTCCATGAACACAGCATAGTCATCTTACCCATCAGAGATTCATCAATGTTGTCATAGAGCTGGCTGTGTCCTCTGATCTCAAGGAAGAAAATTGCCACCGTGGGGATACTCATCATGGGTAATGCAGTCATGGAGAGTTCGATCTCCTTCCACACCTGGTTCTGAGGAACAACAATGATCTTAGATCAGTCATATATTTTCATTGAGAAAACACATTGAATAAATACTAGTAAGGTTACCCTTACAGCATGTCAATTAACCTCTGTAAAGTAATACAACCAGGCCCGTGGGAAGAGTTTTTAAGTTGGGGGTGCTGTAGTGGGAGGTGCATTTTTTGCATATGATTAGGGGCGTACTCCTGTGCATGCAGTTTGCACTAATGTGCACGCCGTGCACGTGAGACACATTTTGTCATCTTAGTTACCTTGCATTACCGTGCACCTCAAGAAAATTGTGTCGGCACGGACATTTGGCGAGTTGACTGTGCATGCAAGTTTTCAATTGCTGGCTCCAGGGTCAGGAGAAAACAAAATCTGTTTACCTATTTGGTCATTACCAGACGCTAATGTTTGACTTGGTGTACAGAAATACATTTTCATTAGTATTGCTCCCTGGGATCAGTATAAATCCATGGTAAAATGAGAGCTTTGTTTATGTCATGCTTCAGGAATCATAGCTGATTAGAACAGGAATCATAGCTGATTAACGGGATTTTAATGTAGGCTATAGCGACTGCTTAGTATTCACGATGAATAGCCTACTTCAACTTGCATCCCGGTTCCACACAGCAGACAAAAACATACAAGTAGCCAAAAGGTGCCCAACCTTTTTTAAAGAAAATGAACTATAAATGTCATGGTAGCTAGCTATGTGACTACCGTTGAATATGATCCTTGGCATTATTTTATTAATGATTATTTATTCAGTATAGCTAATTGTTTTTCAAAAGTTCTTTAAAAAATAACAGGATTATTATTTTAAATGTTTTACTACGTTTATTTGTATTTGCATCTGGCAGTGCTGTGATGTCTGCCCTTTCCAACAGGGGGTGCTGCAGCACCCTCAGCACCCCTGCTTCCCACGGCCCTGCATACAACTATTGTGGCTTGGTCCCACCACCAGTTTGTGCTAACTTCCCAAGTCCTACAGGTGTTGTGAAATAAAAAAAATGTGTATAAATAAGTTCATACCTTTAGAAACAGTGTATGTTTCATAAGGTGGCGGTCAAAAATAAACTGGTAGCTCAGCCAGCCCAGACCCAGATAAAGAACCACAACTCCCAGGTTGGTGACCACCAACAGGCTAATGATCTGGCGTAGTGGGCTGTCCTCAGGCCATGATGATGGGTACACGTAGGGGGTGAAGACATAGTGGTCGGCAACATTCAGCACAAGATCCATATCTAAGACTGTCAAGTCTGAGCAATAGTTTTGATCAGAAACTTCCCCTGGAATTCTATTATGCTCCTTCTCTTAAGGAACCAATTTGACCTACAAATCAAACAAGTGTTAAACGATTGTATTATATGTGCAAATTTCTCACTTCTCAAAGCCAGAAGTAAATAAATCTCAGACAGAGCACACACCGTCACAAAGAAACCTCCACCGGGTTTTGAGAAGTGAAAGAATCAATATCTGGTTATAATAGTCTGGCCACTATAGTAAACTCGATGGATTAGGGTCAATTAAATATAAGATCTTTATTGATTTGTATAGAATAACTTGCTGTAATAGAAACAAGGTAACACACACGAGATATCAATATGATCAATTGTAGCTAGGGCCTAGACCGAGAGTCTAGGCCTTTTGCAATTAAGGTAATAATGTTTAAACATTAATTTTGCCTGGATGTGTTATATTCTGTTATTTTATGCATGCATATATGTACAATCACTGTCATACCTTAGTGTGAAATTCAATTTTTAAATTGGATGAATTTGAGGACATGGTAAAAATCATGAAATCGAGCACTAATACATGACACAGTACACAATGTTCGGTGACACTTTATAGCTCAATAGTGCCACTTTTACAACCAGTGGCCAAAATCGCGGAAGGCATCTTTAACATTCAAACAGTGTAAAAACGGTATTATAATGACCTGTCTTTAGGCCCTACTCATTACACTGATTTAAACAGTATATACAGTAAATAAAAGGCATATATTTAACTCATGATGGTACATTTTCAAACGACAACTTGTTCGAAATACAGATATTTTAGATTAATCACTTCTAAGTCAATAGTAATGTAGTCATACTGTGCCGTCTTTTAAAAGCAATTAGGTCAATTGATAGCAACTGAAAAACAGCATATACTGTACCATTACATCACAAGAAGTCAGATTTCTATCTCTTTTCGGATTTAAGCTATCCAGGTATCTCGATACCTTATCAGGTCCCATGCGCAGTTGCGCATCTGTCGGCTACAGCTTGTTTCTATCCTCACCGCGGTTTCGTCCTTAGTTACATATAGGTAACGTCTCGATTTTGAAATATTTAGAGGCCTACAATACAATTAGAAAAAAATGAAACTGAAGCTTAGTGAATTGACCAACTGAGCTAATAGATTAGTTAACTTGATTAAACACAACACCTGGCCATCCCGGTTGAATTACAATTTCTACAACGAGGTTTACACGGACCAACACCGACCGAGCAGGTTGCAGTTGCATGGCCCTGCACGCGGGTCTGGTTTCAAATAGGACACATTTGGCAAAATACAAAAGGTACATTTGTCCCGGGGCTGGTCATCTTCAGACACCTTTCAAAAGTCAGAATACCGATTGTTAGAACGTCGTGATTCGAAACCAGAATTTGCCAGGTTAAGCATTTGCAGTGGTTCAAGTAATGGTATTTAGTCCTCGATCTACTGTTATGCAGTGTCATACCCAGGTCCTCTAGTCTATAGCAAAAATGTCCTTCATTGATGAACCCAGACCGTGGTCACTTCTAGCTAGGGTTTGGTTATCTGACGTGCAAGCCGTGGCAACTCGAACATTTGACAGCGCTATTTTTATGTGATTTGACCTAAGCACATGTACTGTAAGCCAATACCAGCAGATCGTGCGCCACGAAGTGGAATTTGGGAGCAGTGCCCGCTGAAATTTATCGTTGTGCCCTCCAAAAGACATTCTGTAAACTCTTCACTAAAATATTATATTATAATGCAATTTTTTTACATACTAGTCCATAATGACATGTTATAAAAGCAAGGTTATTCGGCAGCCCAAAACCACACCCCAACGGACCTCCTTGACACTTTGAATGGCCAATTCTATTTTAAAAGATGCAGATTGTGCACATCATCAAATAGACCGTACAACCGATGTTGAAATTAAATAAGTATTTATAGTTGTAAAAGAGCAGATTATGTTGAAATCAGGGGCTAAACTTTGGAGGGGTCAATCACATTTTGTCAAGAGTAATTCCTGAGGGGACACCAAAAGTAGTGCTGTAACACATAGCCTACTTTTTAATTTGTTAAATGTTTATCGATGAACCACTATTACTACTACTTGATAATTGATAGGTAGTAAACTGAAGCGTTGTCCCACCTTGTTAAAAACTTTGAATCATTATAACACTAATAATAATAATAGCAATGTTCCTTATCAGTCCAGTATGTACAGTGTAGGAAGGTATTCGTATTACAACCAGCAATGCAATTGCCTTAAACAAATCTTGGTTCAGTCACCAGTAAATTGAGAGTGGGGGTATCCATGGCATTGTCCAATTATGTCCCTAATTTACAAACCTAAAAAAGATAGAACCTTTCATAATGTTGAAAACAAACACTCAACAAACTTACCCTAGACTCTGTCTCAGCCAGTCTTTCCCCTGCTCTCCTGTGTGCCATGCAATATGTTGCGTGTTCTGCCTATAACCAGCATACTGGAAGTGCTTGCATTTATTAATATTATTGAAATTACATTGTTACATTATGTTTACAGTGATGTATTGCGGACATTCTAAACCCCCCCCCCTCCTAGAATTTCCACCTGTGGTTAAAATATTCACACAAGTGAATATAAAATCACTGAGATCAATTGTAAATAATAGAATCTTAAAAAGTGAGTAAAGCCTATGTGGTGTGCATATGGCTCTAAATTGGAATTTAAGTTTGTTTAGCAAAGATGTCACAAGTTCTTCAGAACAAGCAAGGTTAATTAAAACAATCTGCTATACTAAACATTTCAAGCCAAAGACAAAGGGGCTGAGAAAGAAAACCCATCAGTTTAAACACAAACAAAATATTCAGTGCCTGCCGAATAAACAATTGTTTTACCTGGTGCTGTACGATTAGGCGCACTGGCTGAATCACCTAAAGACTCAGTAGGCCTACATCAGACAGAAATGTTGTGTGAGGGGTTTGTGTGAACGGTGTAGACATCCATTGCTTATGAAATCCAAGAGCAATACATTTATTTCAATAAATTACTGTTAGGCCAGCAAAATTAGGTGTTAAATAGTTTGTGTGCAATTGTGTTCCTTAACATTGTTAAACATTACATGAAGAGACTCCATGCTCCATACCTCCTTGCCAGAGGTGCTTACACTAAATACTGAATAAGGAGTGTCAATAATTATGGAACCTTGTTGTTTATATTTTTTAAGTATTGTTTGTGCATTGCCAGTCAGGGGTGCCAATAATTTTGGAGCCCACTGTACATATGTAAGAATGGTTGGTTAAGGAGGAAAATGTACTGACACTGATTAGACGATCAAACATTGTGAATGGATAATTCAGGCAATTAGCTAATTTTCCAGTTAGACAGTACAAATATCATTTAGACACAAGAGGGTGCTGACTGCCACAATATCAGCGTGACAGCCAGAAAGTTTGCAGGTACCCCTCACTGCAGTGTGCAATTCAGGGTGTGGCTCCATGTGGACGGAGTCAATAGTTTATTTAGTGTGCTGTACAATGGTACTAGTTTTGGGGCTGAGCTCAATGTGGGAGGAGATTTTTTTAATGTATAAATTTATGTGTATATTATAATATTTTTGTCTGTTTTATTCTTCCTGTGTATTTTTTTACCTTATTTATTTCTTCAAAGCTATTTATTTCTGCCTGTCCTTTTTACATTTCTGTATGCATTTCTGCCTCATTATGCAAATGAGGAGGGGCTGTGTCTTAAGGGGTTAGCATTATAATGCATCGGTCGAATCTACATGCTACCGGCCACAGTCACAACAAATATGGCTATTTACGATGAGGTTATCAGTTATGGAGGACCAAGTCTGCCAAAATAAGAAATAAAGATATAAATAAATGCTCAAAAACTACAGTAAATAAATAAATTGAACCCAAATCACAGTCCATCAACATCAACTGAAACAGAACCCTTCACCGCTAAACTGAATTTAATCTTCACTCGCTTTGCCACCAGGATTTCACAGATTAATGCATTAAAAACTGAGAGCCATCCCTCCACTGGACCCCAACGAGCTGGCCCCCTTCTCAGAGGAGGATGTATGGTATAGCTTAGCTGGTGTAAGCTAGGCAAGCCCCCTGGGCCTGCCCAAAAAACCCTGGCCCACGGAACTCAATCATTAATTCCTTGTTGCCCTCACATCAATAATAATGAAGTGCCTTGAGAATTTTCCGTTACACACTATACTGCCAATTGTTAATCACCAACTGGACCCCCTCCAATTTGCCTACAGGGCCAAGAGGGGCACAGATGATGCTGTGGTCTGTCTGCTGCACCTCCTTCTCCAGCACCTGAATTCCCCTGGTACCTTTGCTAGGATCCTCTTTGAACACTTCACCTCTGCTTTTAATACCACCCAAAAGCATCTGATGATCCGGACGTTACACCAACTCAACATCCCCCCCATCTGATTTATCTTCTGCACAATTTCCTCAGTGACAGACGGCAAGCCATTCGGATAGGCACAACAACATTGCCTGCACTCCCCATTAGCACCGGAGCACCGCAGGGTTGTATTCTGAGCCCGTTTCTCTATAAACTCTACACCAATGACTGCACCAGCTCCTCACCCACCACCACTTAACTCTGATGACACTGCCATTCTTGCTCTTCTCAAAGATAACCACTCTGCTCTGGACTATCACAACTCTTGTTGTTAAAAAGGTTTGAAATATCCAATAAATTTCGTTCCACTTCATAATTGTGGCCCGCTTGTTTTTGATTCTTCACAAAAAATTACGGTTTCATATCTTTATGTTTGAAGCCTGAAATGTGGCAAAAGGTCGAAAAGTTCAAGGGGGCTGAATACTTTCGCAAGGCACTGTATAACATTTAAATATCTTCCAGAGGGGGAAGCTAGCATATAACCTGTGCAATGGAGAAACCATATAACCTGTGCAATGGCATTTGTCTCTCCTCGTAACACTGTGGAGAAATCATATGACCTAAGCAATGCCATTTGTACATGTAATAAAACAAAACTCCCTTCATGGGATGATCAAGAACAGATCAAATAGGTACAGTCTCTGTTGTGTAACATAAACTGATATGTTGGTCTTCACCCTTGGGCTTGTCTATGGGTTTATTCAACAAAATCCTTTGTTGAATAAGGTGTGAGAGCGGTCCCAGGGTACACCGCTTCCCAGGAACACACAGCAGGAATCCCAAGTGGTAGGAGCTTCCGTAATTAATCTTCCCCGGCATCCATGATGGAAAACAGAAAAGAAGACAGGCACAGACAGCAAGGCGTTGGCAGGTCCAACGTAATGCTCACCTGCCTGTGTTGTAGATCTTCTTCTTTTAGATCTCCTCATTAGATCTACTTGTTCCCAGATGGGTTGATGAGGAGCACCTGGTTCTCCCAACCCTTTCCCGATATTTCTTAGATCAGTTGGGGAGTGGTGATTTTCTTTCAAACACTGCTGTGTCGTTGGCAGGGGTGCTCTCTAAGGTGCTGATCCTTTCCCAGCCCAGCGCTTCTTCTCTCTGGCATCACAATATATTCAACAAACAATAATAGGCATTAAATCCGTATTAGCTCCATAGTGTAGCCAACTTACAAAGCATGCCATTAAATGTGCACTGCTGAATAAATGTATCATGCACCTGTCGCCTTTACATTCAGCTAAATATTTAATGCGTATCACCTGTACATTGGGTAGAAGACTGTTTTGTTCACATAGCCTAGTATTCTTCAGATAGGCTTTTATGTCAATCTGGATGCCATCTATTCATCTGATCATAGTTAGGAATACAACCTCAGGAAGCCACCTCCTGAAATGAGTGATTGCAGGTTGGAATGTCTGTTAACTATTCTATTAAATAGTCATGACTAACTATTCTATTAAATAGTCATGACTAACTATTCTATTAAATAGTCATGACTAACTATTCTATTAAATAGTCATGGGTAAGCAGATAAAAATAAATGGGATCCACTTTGCCAGAGTAACATCAGCCATGATGAACGCTGTGGTCATGTTTACTGTCTAATAGCACTCTCTACTGGTGGAAGACTGATCTTTTTAGGTTCACCATTATTTAGCCAGGTAAGATGCAACAACGACCTGAGAGAAATGTAACAGGGGGAAGGAGGAGAAATTAGGGTTAGCTGTCTTGATCACGGACAACCTTGATCACTGATCCACCTCGCTGTCACATTGCATGGGACAAAGACAGTTGCTAATTTGCTTCTGCTGACCCAATATCTTTCTTTCTTTCGTGCCATTTGCCATTGAGCAAATATTTTGGAAAGGGTGGCTGATGGAGTTTGATATGAGGGTTTTGACCTGCATAGAGAATGTGGAGGCCAGCCCCTGGTAACAAACAATGGATCTCCTAGCAGGGTTCAAAGCAGATCTGATTGGTAAAAATGTTCGTAAACACAATAAATAAATGCAGCAAAGGAACTGGTCTGAAATGGCCTGATACTGTGGAGGACATGGAGGGCAGATATTCGTAGATAGCCTCCATGTTGGATCTGCTCAGGATCAAAGACTGTGCAGATTCCTGCTGCTGGTACTGTAAAGACGTCCTCTAGACTAGACATATACCAGATTTGAGTTAGCACACCTTTGTT
>JACXGM010000025.1:33791-81701 GCA_016801145.1 Umbra pygmaea
ACTGGCCACCCCCTTGAGTCTGGCCTCTCTCTAGGTTTCTTCCTATGTCCCTCCTATTAGGGAGTTTTTCCTAGCCACTGTGCATCACTTGTGTTGCTTGCTTTTGGGGGTCTCGGGCCGGGTGTCTGTCAAAGCACTTTGTGACAACTGCTGTTGTAAAAAGGGCTTTATAAAATAAATTTGATTGATTGATTGATTGTTCAGGAACTTGATGGGAAACAGTACATAAATAGATCAACTCAAACTGCAGTACAACGACTGTTATGCAGTAAAACAAAGGACACTGCATGTCATAGATATTGTAAGAATGGTTTAGAGAGATAAAGATCCCGCCACCCGTATAATGAGCACCCTTGGAGCATTTAGGGTTACTGCCATGGTCAAGGACAGAATAATGCAAAGAGAAGAAGATATCCAGATGAATCAGTCCATCAACTAGTTATTTAGTTGATCAATTTATTCCCAGGGCATACTGATGCTGATTCTGTAAGTTTATAAATATCATGTTCCTTATTTCTAACAGTATTTTCACCCCAAAAATGTTTAGTACACTGTAATAAATGTCTGTAGATTTTATGGTGAAAAACTGTCAAACCATGACGGTAAAAGACAGTAAACTCAAAATTGGTTGAATACAGTGTATGTAACAGTGAAACACTGTAAATGTATATGTCTGTATAAAGTCCTGTTTCAGTCATTGTGAGGTGTTGTTCATCTAACAACATTCTGAGCATCTTGTGTCCTGTCTTTTTAGCTAAGTACTTACCATTTTGTCGTGACCTGTTTTTGCCCTGTGATTACTCTTTTTGGATTCTGCCCTTCTGTACTTTTTCCAGAAATTACCTGTGTACCGAAACCTGCCTGTCTACTGTTAATTCTGGATCCTGATCTCATCCTCCTGGATACCTGTGTCATGCTCCATGTAGGATTTCTGCACTCCGACAGCATTCAGTTTATGTTTCTATCGTCTACAAGAAAACAATTAGTACTCGGCTATCCCTGGCTGTACCTTCATGATCCTGTCATTTCATGGAAATAAGGAGAACTACTTTCATGTGATGACTCCCTGTTCACCTGTTTGAGCACCCCCTGCAATGGTACCTCAGTGGAGGATGGCCATGCAGTGCCCCCTACCTCCATCCCTAAGGAATACAATGAATTCAAAGTGGTGTTTTCCAAGGAAAAAGCATCAACTCTCTCGCCTCATCGTCCTTGGGATTGCACTATACACTTGCTTCCAGATGCCAACTTTCCAAAGGGACAGATTTACCCTTTATCTTTACCCGAAAAAGATGCAATAAACGCCTATATAGAATAATCTCTACAGAATGAATTCATCAGACCGTCCACATCTCCTGCGGCCTGCAGCTTCTTTTTTGTAGGGAAGAAGAACAGGGGTCTCCGCCCTTGTATTGATTATCGACCCTTGAATGACGTTACCATCAAACACCAGTATTCAATTCCCTTGATTCCAGCTGCACTAGAACAAGTGGTCAAGCTGCCATTTACACCAAGCTGGACTTACGCCGCGCCTTACACATAAAGGACACTATTCATATCTCGTCATGCCTTATGGCAATAGTATCTGTCTGCAGCCGGCAAGACTTCATGTTACGCCCCTTCAAGTAACGCCCACTTTTAGTCACGACCCTTCAAGTTACGCCTTCTTCCAAAATTACTGCGAGAACAGTAAATAGCGTAGACATAACACATGTTACATGGAGTTAACAGCAAGGTTTCTGAGTGGTTAACTTTAGTTTAGGGGTTTGGTTAAGGCTTAGATCGAATTACCAGCAAGGTTTCTGAGTGGTTAAGGTTAGGGTAAGGGTTTGGGTAAGGCTTTGATCAAGTTAACAGCAAGGTCTCAAAGCAAGTTGCAATCTGCATTATCGCCAATGTATTATTGATAATGTATTGGTAGAAACCATATTGCAATGTACTGTTTTTTCAATTTGGACAACTTCAAGTTACGCCCGACTTCAAGTTATGCCCCCTTCAAGTTAGGCCCCTCTCTTGCAGTCTGCAGACAGACCCATCTTACCAATGCTCCTGCTGTCTTCCAGTCGTTCATGATTGAAAAATTCAGGGATATGCTAGACCTTTTCATAGTTTATATTGATGCCATACTAATCTATTCAAATTCACTTGCTGAACACATGCAGCATGTCAGAAAGATACTTTAATGTCTCCAGGAACATCATCTGTATGTTAAGGCAGAAATAATCGAGATCCATGTTACCACAGTGTCCTTTTTGGGTTTTGTGCTAACTCCCGGAGGAGTACATATGGATGAAGGAAAAGTAATGGCAGTGCATTATTGGCCCCAACCCAAGACAGTGAAAGACCTCCAACAATTCATTTGGATTTGCTAACTTCTACAGAAGATTTGTACGCAATTTCAGCATTGTTGCTTCTCCACTCCACGCTCCAACCTGTCAGAAGACGCAGAAGCTACAATGGAATGATGCCGCTGTCGCTGCCTTTGAAAAACTCAAACAACGTTTTACATCAGCACTGGTTTTGCATCAGCACGATCCTACTCAGCCCTTCACAGTGGAAATGTATGCTTCTGAGGTAGGAGTGGGAGCTGTTCTCTCACAGCGTAGTGGAACACCCCCAAAATGCACTCTTGTGCTTTTTTCTCCAGGAAATTATCACTGGCAAAGAAGAACTATGATGTCGGTCATTTGGAACTTCTGGCCATTAAATTAGCCTTAGAAGAATGGCGTCACTGGCTAGAAGGAGCACAGCACCACTTTGTGGTTATAACTGACCATAGGAATTTAGAATACCTAAAGAACACTTAATGACTCAACTCACGTCAAGCACATTGGTCTTTGTTCTTTAACCGTTTTCATTTATCTGTGTCCTACCTGCCAGGAAATAAAACATCAAGTCTGACTCCCTCTCTTGCCAGTTTGATGCCTCCACTAGTTCAATGGGCCTGGAACACATTCTCCCCACATCCTGCATCGTAAGGCCCATTCAATGGGATATTGATTCTGTGATCTGTGAAGCTCTACTTGCAGACCCCGCACCACCCGACACACCTCCAGGCAAGACCTTTGTGCCCGCCTCTATTTGACCCCGCTACTACAGTGGAGTCACACCTCTCTGGGTACTGGACATCCCAGCATCACCAGGACTATGACACTCCTGTCTAAAAGGTATTGTTGGTCATAACTCAAGGAGGACATCAGCAATTATATCCTGTCATGCCCTACCTGTGCTCAGTCCAAGACCCCTTTGTCAGCTTCCCACAGGTGAGCTATTACCACTGCCCGTGCCCAACAGACTCTGGTCTCATATTGCTATGGATTTTGTAACTGACCTTCCTGTCTCTGCTGGCTAGTGGCAAAACCACCATTCTGGTTATTATTAATCGATTCTCCAAAATGTGCCATTTAATTCCGCTCCCTCTTTTGCCTGATGCTTTGGAATTGGCAGAATGTGTTCACTCAGGTGTTCCGGCAGTTTGGGATTCCAGAGGACATTGTATCTGATCGAGGACCACAATTCACTTCCGAGTCTGGAAGGCCTTCTGTGACAGATTAGGAGTATCCATCAGCTTGTCATCCGGATACCATCCTCAATTCAACGGGCAGACAGAATGGTTGAATCAGAGATTGGAAAGTTTCCCTGCCAGGAATGTGCCACTCAACCTCATGATTGGACCCAGTATTTACCCTGGGTGAAGTATACACAGAATTCTTTACTGCACTCTTCTCTCAGACTCACTCCCTTACTGATAGTTGTTTGTGCTAGTTACCACCAGGTTGATGAGTAGAAAGACCTGTAGGCTGGTTGGAACCACATTAGCTACTGGTTTAATCTGGTCTAAATGTAAGTTCTCATTACTGGCTAAAGTATAGATAACTAGCTAGCCAGCTGATATTTACCATCCCATATCAATCGTCTTTTTTCGTGCTGAAGTCAAATCGAGGCTACTATAGTGTATAGGTTAAAGCATGACATGAACTTCTGAAAAGATTGGCTTTTTCTAAAGAACGCGAGTGGAATGGAATTACAGCACAGGCACGGGCAGTCAGTCACTGTCACAGAGACAGTTTGTGGAACGTCAAGTAGTTAACATTAATCCGTTGCTTGAAGAAACATTGGTTGCTTGGTGCCCCTCAGAGTTGTAGTGCCCCTGGGCACTTGCCCAGTTGCCCATATAGTTAATCCACCCCCTTGTCCGTTCTATTTGGGAGACCCAGAGTTGAACTGTCCCCTGCACCCCTTCCTTTCCCCTTCTCACACAGCTTCTGTGCACGGCACCTTCTCAGTAAGCAGGGCCGTTTGTGCTAATTTGCCAATTCCCCACACAGTGAAAAAAATGATAGAAAACCGCGTCGCAGAGGATCATGCCGCCCCCATGTGTCATGAAAAAAATGCCGCCCTGGGCGGCTACCCGCTTCTCCCGTCCCGAAAACCGGTACTGTAAAGGCCAGCTGTGAATTGCTTCCCCCCAAACTGAAAACAGTTCCTGGGACACTGAAAATACACCAAGTGAGTCAACAAGTATAATAAGTATATGAGTAAATATGAAGAAATGTAGTTAAAGAAGTAAATGTAGTTACAGAAGTTAAAGTTAAATTCCCTGTGTAATTAACATGGAAAGCAGACCACACCAGTATCCGAAATAATCTCACAAAAGACTGTCTGTAGCTTAGTCAATGTGTGATACTCCATTTCATCTCTCTCTTTTTGAATTCCACCCTAACAGCTGATATCCACAAAACCAGGAGTCAAAAACACACAGGTGTCATGCTTTTGTGGAAAAAATTGCCAGTGCTTTTTTTGCAAATTGCCATGTGTTTTCTGAGGGAAGAGACGAGGACCCTGAAAGAACCAAGGCCACCGTCGAGGTTGGACAGGGGATCCTGGTTGAATACGATGGCTACTTGTTCCCTGGTACAGTCACAAAGGTGAATTTAATTTAAATATTTCTGTTAATGTGAATATTTCTCCAGATACATTATAGTACATGCTGTCCAGTCAAAATGTGTAGACTATAAAAATGTTTCTATAAACAGATTGCTGAAGGGCAGTACGAAGTGGGCACTGTGACTTGTTCAGGGGAAAACCGCTTCTATGTGCCTAGCATCAGATTTGCAGGAGAAAGGGTCTGGTACTATTGTCAGGACATACAGGACATATTCCCAGAACCACTTCCTGTTACCTCTGCTACACATTTCTGCATTTTACCCACAGGGCTAGCATCCGGTTTGGCAACGTAAAGCAAATACGGAAGTGCCTTAAACCTGCATTCTATCTAAATTCCGGTTGGGGGAGACACGTGTGGTTGCAAAACAGGTCAGTTTCTGTAGAAGTCTATGAGAAAGTCAGACACTTCTCAATTGATTTATTACCTCAGCAAACACTTTCATAATGGGTTTATGGTCTCAATCGCATTTTCATGAAAGAGTTACAGTTGGGGGAAAACATGATTGTACAAAGCAGTCGTTCAAGTTGTTTGTTTTAGTTGTTTGACCAACTCATAAATTGAGTTGCTGCTACTCAAGCTCTTCACACGAAATTATTCTCAGAAAAAGGTTGTGTGGTTGAATGTCAGGACCAAACTAAAATAATTTTATAATAGCACATGATGCTGTTGCATTTAAATGTTTCTCAGGACCAGAAGATGGTTTGTTACATGGAAATGAATGATTCTCGGGAAACCATTATGGTATGTTACATTGAAACATACCATCATGTGGTCCTGAGAAACATTTAAATGTAACAGCATCATATGCCCAACGACCCTAAACACACAGCCATGAAACAAAGGAGTGGCTACAAAGAACATCTCTGGAGAGATCTGAAAATGTCTGTGCACCGATGCTCCACATCCAACCTGATGGAGCTTGAGAGGTCATGCAAAGATGAATGGGAGAAACTGCCCAAAAATAGGTTGTGTATACTAATTTATTCATTTCATTTTTAAACACACTTCTTTCACATTGTCATTATGGGGTATTGTTTGTAGAATTTTGAGGGAAATAATGAATCTAATCCATTTCGGAATAAGGGTGTCACAAAACAATATGTGGAAAAAGTGAAGCGCTGTGAATACTTTCCGGATGCACTGTATAGTGTATACTTGCAGCTTTACCCACAAAAAACAAAGATCGAAATGGAACATTAACTTCTAAAAGGTACTCCCTCCAGCTGTATCGTAAAACATGTATACACACATACATTTCCACAACATTTATTGAGTGCAAAATAATATCATTCAATGATACAAACAGTCCTTAGCATTGGAACATAAAGACCTTTCTTTTTGATCTGTAAAGGCTGCAATATGACATGAAAAAAGCTATCTGTGAAAAATACCAGCACAGATATATAAATACTCAAATGTGTTTAAAATTACATTGAATAACTTGTTAGCATAGTAATTGTATGACAGTGAATAAAAAAACTGTTTAACACCTCTGAAGTCCCCAAATAGTTTAACATATTTCCATGTATCTGAAGTAACATTATCAGCTACATAATGTTTCTAACAATAATATTAGTCTAACAACCATGTCTGGTTCCTCAAACCTTACTCACTCACATTTCACTTATCTGTAACTTCTCTTCAGCCTCAGGAATGGTTAAATGTAAACACAAAACTTCTAGTGATGCATTGACAAAATACAATTAGTTAAGAAACTTTAGATTTGTATATTATTATTAATTTCTCTTAATCCTTTCCCTTTATTTTCCATCTATTAATCTTTCTTTTAAGTCCTGTCACACCCAACGCTCAAAAACTTACCAGCCAAGAGCCAAAACTACAAAACATTTGTGTGTTTGTGCATCATCTCAGACCAGCTTCAGATATGCCACAAACAATTTCAAGAGGCAATTTAGATCTACAGTACAGCTAATATTAGTCAACCTAGGCCTACTGGTAGTATTAGTCAGTAGTACAATATTTCATGACCTTTTCAGAGGTTTGACTCTGGTGTCATAGACAAATTCAATTAATTACACACATCTAATGATTACACATCAGTAATTATGGCAGTGATGACATCAATTAACTAAGGATTAACTAAGGAGGTATTTATGACTGGATAGACATAAACACCTTTTGTTTATTATTTAATCATTGGCAGACAAGCCTGCTTCTAACATTTTACAGAAAAAACATGTGCAATTAACGTAATAATATCTGTAAAAACAATGCAGTTTACCAGCAACTGTGACTTTTTAAAATTATAATAATAACAGAAAGCAACTGCTTTATATTTGATGACCTTGCTTCTGCCTGGAGAAGGATATTTTCATACAGATATGAGCTCAGTGTTTCCTCTTATTATCCCGTTTCAACACGAGGAGTGACACACTAAAAACTGACACAGAATCTGCACTAGAGGTCTTCACGCATCCACTAAAACCAAAAATTTGAGAATTGACCCGTGACACAAACAAGTCTAGGTCCAATATTTCTTTATGGGGACAACCGCATGCAAAGTTCACCTGACATTCAATGTGCAATGGCATACTGTAACTTCGCCACTGAAAACTACATGGGACGTTGGAAAGTAGCCCATCTAAATAACATCCTTCTAGGTTGTGTTATTTAAGGCACCAGCCTTTCATGGTATAGACCAGTGGTCACCAATCCTGGTCCTGGAGATCTACCATCCAGACTATTTTCACTTTAGCCCCAATTTAGCACACCTGATCCCACTAATTAGCTGAATGAGGAGCTGAATGAGGCTACATTATTTGCAGTTGAAGTGAAAACCTACAGGATGGTAGATCTCCAGGACCTGGATTGGTGACCACTGGTATAGACTGTTAAGAGTAAACATTTTGTCATATTTTGGATAGAAACTGAGCTAATGCAGCTGTGAACACAAACTACAGCAAGGGCAGCGGTGAACATAACTGACTAGCTGATGTTTTTTTGGGCCAGCAAGTTCTATATAAACAGCTAGACACAATTATTAGGCTATACTCACATATTGATTACAGTAAATAGTTTTGTAGTGGTTCTTTTTACGGAAATTTAACTTAAGTATGCAGTGCGGCACATTCTGCTGTTTAAGGTTTAGCGTATTTATCGGACTTGCTGCACCATGTATTCCTCTCCTTCCTTTCTCGATTACGATTCTCTCGGACCTGAGTGTGAATGAGAATGTTTTTACTATTATCCTACGCTACTTTTCGAATTTGAAACCGTGTACATTCTGCAAGGATCTCCATTTTATTTTAAAGGTATTTATGAATATCAGGGTCGGAAAGACATTGTACAGGTCCAACATTTTGCCTGTGAAGACCTCTGTGTCAATAAAAAGGATTTTTAAAAGCATTTATCCATCTTTTCTGCGAGATTAAATCTGCCCTCCCATGTGTCATGTCGCTGTATGCAAACTGTTCTGTGTTGGTCCAGCTCAGCACAGTGCAGCTTAACCCAGTCCAGCCTAGTTCAAACCAGTTCAAACCAGTTCATTCCAGAATGATTAGTCCAGCTCTGTAGTGTCAGATAGATATGGAGTTTCCATTAAGCTGGTTCAAAGGTAGACTGAGGCTAAGACTGGGACTGACACCAAGGTTAAGGTTAGGATGGGGGTCCGAACGGGTCAGGGCCATATCACTGAAGCCTGTCATAGATTCTGTGGCAAGTCTGACATCATTGAAGTTGGACTGGGGGTCAAGAGAGGTCACGGCCAGGTTATTGAGATTAGCCACACGACGGTAGACAAAGTGAAAAGCTGTGGCCTGGGGTCGACTGTGGAGCTCAGCCTTTATCTTCTGGGGGTGAGTGTCCGAGGCTAGCTGCTGGGTGGAGCCCTCAGTCAGCAGGAACAAGGCATAATTCTCAGGGTCGGGAACTGAAAACTTGTAGGCGCAGATCTGGCACACTTCCTCTGTGGTGGCATAGGGCTGCACCTGCAGGGTTTTGGCTGTGCAACCGCTGTCCATCTCCTGGAGCGCCACCCGCAGGTAGTTCTGGGAAATGGAAAAGATAAAGGTTATTTTTTTTTTTTTCAACCTTTATTGAATCAGGTAAGTTGACTAAGAACAATTTCTTATTTACAGCAACGACCTGGGAGCAATTAGGGTAAAGTGTCTTGCCCAAGGACACAACCACATTTGGCTCAGTCGGGAAATGAACTGGCAACCTTCTGACTACAAGTCTGACTCCCTACCCCCTGAGCCATCTGCGCCCCTATACAACTTCCCATCAGCCTTTATGGCAATACAGAATGCTTTTTTGAACTGAATCTGCTACTTAAGAAACCAAGAGTTAAAAGTGGGTTTCTTTTATATGAAAACTAAGTCTTATATGAAACTAAGTCTTGTTTGACACTACAATAGATAATTAACTTTTAAATTATTTTTTTTGCCTGTCATTGATTATGGAGACATCTATATGCATGCCTCTGCTTCTGTGAAAAACTCTCTTGACAGTTTCAGTACCCATCATTGCATCCTCCTTAGATTGATGGTCTACCAGACCCGAGCTCAGGAATGGCTATGACTGGAGATCCCGAAGATCTCCACGTTATTGGGTAGAAATGCCTTAACTTTTTTTGCCCCTGACAGATGAAATGAGTTACAATGTACCTTTAAGTTGGAGGAACTGATGCCATTACAGCAATTTAGACATTTACTTGTGTTTGTTTTGTGTGGTTTGTATTGCTTTCTGCTTGCTTTAAATTGCTTTGCTTATCCCTGTACATTGTATTTTATGTGTCCTACCCAGGTCGTTGCTGCAAATAAAACTCTGTTCTCAATCCACTTAGCTGGTAAGTAAAAAAATAATAATATAGTGGTTGTTTTTCTGGATTGAAAAGTGTGTGTGGCAGGAGCCCTGGTGTCACATTTAGATTAGAATTGTAGGTAGAAGTACTGAGATCAGTTTTTCAAATGGAAATGATGTCGTCCTCAAGAGGACAGTCCAAACATAGTAGTTACAGGAGTTTAACATTATACAAACCTACTAATTAAGTTATCCTTTCATTTGGTCTTGCCATCTATTAAGCACTCAAAGCGGTTTGTGCATATTAATCCTCCAGGGTCTTGGGGTGCTTAAGTCCGCCTGGCACAATGTTTACTTTTTGGCCTCTACAAAGGTCATACTTTGACCTACAGGGAAGTGCTTTATGCTTTTGGATTCAGAAGACCCATGGCTACAACATGGATGAATGAAATCAAACATCCTGGGTCATTGAATTTTTTTGATATTTTATATTTTATAATTCACATATTTTATGTGCAAAAGCATGTAAAACATGATAAGGCTTTTTATTGGATATCGTCGAGCCCCCAGGACCGCCTGGACCAGTGTGCAATGTTTGGGGGCCAAACAACATCCAAATGCTGCACCCATTTCTTACTAGATTTCTATACATTTTTAAAAAGGAATGAAGCGCTCCTCATGTCACATGTTGTGAGTGTTGCGTTACCTGGAAGTCGTCAACAGAGGGCGCTGTGCGCTGGGTGGTCCGTCGACTGTGCCACTGGCGCAGCGTGTTACGGGTCTCTGAGCTGAGCACACAGGCTGCCTGATCTTCTTGGAAGTTCTTGATCAGGGACATGGCTCCATAAGCACTGGTCAGGTAGTAGCCACCTAGACCGCAGGAGACCAAGAGGGTGAAAAAGGTCAGCAGGCTGACACAGCTACAACTCAACATTCAGTTTAGATTTCGGAACATTCAATAACACGTAAAGGGCAGGTTATGTAGGGATCATGAAGCAGACGTTTGCTGTACCTTCTCCGTGGAGCAAAGAGGGATCCAGTAGCTCCATCATGTAGAGGATCTCGTTGTCCAGTTGGGGCAGGTCACACTGGGCTAGGACGTAGGTCAACATGGGCAGGAAGTCATCGGCCCCATACAGGCGACCTGAAAAGCATTCCTATTAGAGCCAGTCCACGTGTCTCCAGTGTGTGTGTACATGTGTTGGGTGTCGTTCATTCATATGTACCTGAATTGTCCTCCATGATGGTGTAGATGAGTTTACAAACACACAGCAGCATGGTCACCTTCTTCTCAGGGGAGTATAGTTTACACATGGTATGGAACTTGTGCCGGATCTTTTCTATGGCAACTGGATCTGGAGGGAGGGCGTCAGCCACGCCCATGTCCCGGGGTTGCCGAGCCCTGGCCAATAAGAGGTTCTCCTTTAGCACCTTCCACTCGCCACTGCGGACCTGGAATTCCTGGAGGGCTGCACTCACCACGCCTTTCAGGGGCTTCAGGATAATTTTATGCAAGGCCTTTTCTAATACATAGTCTGGAAAACAGATTCAGATTTTCAAATCAGACACTGATACCACACACTCACGGAAATTAATTCCAGAAGCTCGAAGCCTTCAATGCAAGTTATTATGCAGCCTTCAGTTTTTACAAGCTCACTCAGCGACAAATAACCATTAACTTTGACATCATAATACACACAGGATGAATGCAGATACAGTCTGGAACACAAAGCTGAGCGAGTGTGGCACAAAGTCTAATAAATGTAATGCTGAATTAAAGAAACCACAACAGGTGTAATGGAAACAGGCTTATGTAAAATTGCATTTATAAAAACAAATATTTTGTCATTTTACATGATTTTATGTATGTAAATGTAATTATGCAAGAAATACCAGTGAAAGTGCTTCAAAGCACATATTGATAGACTAACATCAAAGTGAAACAATGATAGACCAGTGTAAAACATACCATTTATTTGGCTACAGATGAAATAAGCTATGATAAATGTCAGGTTGGTAAAAGTGCAAGGTGATGCTTGATGCCTTGTGAAATACAATGTCCAATGATGTCAACAATAACACAGTGGTAATATTTGCCTGGGTAGGTTTGAAAATAGGATGGAAAAATAGAGAACCTAAAATTGTATTTCTTATCAAAAGGTGAGAAAAATAGTCACTTTAGTCTTTACATAGCAATAGTCAGTAAGCTGGAAACACCACTGGTGGGAGAATATTTGCATGTATTTTGCATCTGCAGCCAATTACTGTACATGGAAACCTAGCTAGTGAAGGAAACAAGAGTGTGAGGGACAGTGGAAGGTGAAAGACAGATGAAACGAGGTGTGTGTGTGTGTGTGTGTGTGTGTGTGTGTGTGTGTGTGTGTGTGTGGAGTAAGGGAGTCTTAAACAGTGCAGCTGGCACAGAAGAATTCAAATGAAGACAGCAGAGGGACTGAGGCATAGCCTCATTCTAATGTTGACTCTCACAGCCCATGCCTATGCTTTCCATCATTTCCCAGCTACAAACTGTCTTCGAGAAGTCTCTCTCATCACAATTTTATATCTGAACCCTATCTGAGAATGTGGGTATTATCAACATGTTTTTCATTTCCATTCAATCTGTCAAGCTCAGCCAAGCATTTGTCCCTGTAACATCACTGTATTAGGACATTATATTAAGACTGCCTAGTATTTCTGGTAAAGTTAGGGCTAGTCTAGTACACTCTAGTTTTGGTAAATATAGAGCTAGCCTGAATCACTAAAGTACTGTTACAGTTAGAGCCGGCCTGGGATACTGAAGTATTATTACAGTTAGAGCTAGCCTGGGATACTGTAGTATTATTACAGTTAGAGCTAGCCTGGTGTACTGTAGTGATGTTACAGTTAGAGCTAGCCTGGGGTACTGTAGTGATGTTACAGTTAGAGCTAGCCTGGGATACTGTAGTATTATTACAGTTAGAGCTAGCCTGGTGGACTGTAGTGATGTTACAGTTAGAGCCTGCCTGGGGTACTGTAGTGATGTTACAGTTAGAGCTAGCCTGGTGCACTGTAGTGATGTTACCGTTAGAGCTAGCCTGGGATACTGTAGTATTATTACAGTTAGAGCTAGCCTGGGATACTGTAGTATTATTACAGTTAGAGCTAGCCTGGGGCACTGTAGTGATGTTACCTTTAGAGCTAGACTGGTGCACTGTTGTGATGTTACCATTAGAGCTAGCCTGGGGTACTGTAGTGATGTTACAGTTAGAGCTAGCCTGGTGCACTGTAGTATTATTACAGTTAGAGCTAGCCTGGGGTACTGTAGTGATGTTACAGTTAGAGCTAGCCTGGGATACTGTAGCGATGTTACCGTTAGAGCTAGCGTGGTGCACTGTTGTGATGTTACCATTAGAGCTAGCCTGGGGTACTGTGGTGATGTTACAGTTAGAGCTAGCCTGGTGTACTGCAGTGATGTTACAGTTAGAGCTAGCCTGGAGTACTGTAGTGATGTTACAGTTAGAGCTAGCCTGGTTTACTGTAATGATGTTACTGTTAGATCTAGTTTGGGGTGCTGTAGTTCTGCTATAGACAGAGCCCTGTAGTTCTGCTATAGACAGAGCCCTGTAGTTCTGCTATAGACAGAGCCCTGTAGTTCTGCTAAAGACAGAGCCCTGTAGTTCTGCTAAAGACAGAGCCCTGTAGTTCTGCTAAAGACAGAGCCCTGTAGTTCTGTTAATGGTTAAAAGCCCTGCATTCCAAGACATGAGGCCTGCAGTTGGGTTCAGCCCATGTGTTTTCCAATGGGGAACATCAGAAATCCACACATGCACAGTATTTAGGTCAGTTATAAAGAACTGTAAAACATTAATAGAAAATCCTATACACTTACATTCAAGAAGGTGCAAGGGGGTGTGGTATAAGGCACAGTATACCACAACTTATATAAAACAGCATAAACCTCTCAAATCACCCCATGGGCAAAGAATATACAAAAATAAACTATATGGGGGGGGTCCATGTGGCGTGGTGGGCTAAATCGCTGCATTGCAAGATTTGGGTTAGATAAATCAGATTATATATCCTGCCACCTCTCTCTCCAGTGATTCCTTGGGTTCAGATCGGCACCTGTAAATTCAATTGCGGAAGTGTAGTCAGTGAACGTAATCATCCCGTGAATGATCCGACTAAAGGCTTCCGTGTTGGTTGAAAAGTGCGAAGAGAATCGTCAGCTTGGGCGACGTGGTTGGATGAATCATGTACGCATCCCTCGTCATCCCAGAGATCTGTACAAGGAGTTGGGTTGCTGCCGACTACGCAGGATTAGAGAGGAAATTGGGAAGGGAGGAAAATTTGGAAAAATCACAAAATAAATAAACTACATAGCCAAAACTACTGTATGTGGGCACCCTACTAATGGTGGAGGAGGGATAATGGTCTGGGGCTGTTTTTCAGGGATTGGGTTAGTCCTCTTTGTTCCAGGGAAGGGTCATCTTGAAGCTACAGGATACAATGACATTTTAGACAATTGGGTGCTTCCAACTTTGAGGCAATAGTTAGGGAAGGACCTTTCTTTTTTAAGAATGACTGTGGTTTGATGAGTTTGGTGTGGAACCCAAGTGACCTGCACAGAGCCCTGACCTCAACCCAACTAATCACGTTTGGGATGAATTGGAATGGAGATTGTGATGCAAACCTTCCTCGTCCAAAATCAGTGCGTGACCTCCACAAATGCTGTATTGGCTGAATGGGCACAAATTCCTACCGATATTCTCCAAAATCTTGTGGAAAGCATTTCCATATTAATGTCCATGGTTCTGGAATGGGATGTCCCACAAGCTCATATGGTTGTGTTGGCCAGGTATCCACATGCTTTTGGCTATATTGTGTAACAAAAGTTTGTGTTCCTTGCCCATGACGAGGCCAACGTAGAATCAGATTACACTGATTATACTGTGTTTTACATAGCCATCATAAAAAATCAATGTTGGAATAAAATCTCTGGCAGTGAACACATGCCCACATTCACCTAAAAGCAATATACTGTACATGTGCATGTCCAAATATTAATGGGGAATCTATAAAAATAAATTATTCACATATTCATTACCCATAATCTTAGTAAGTGTTCCACAAGGGGGTATTTATTAATCAAGTTTAGTGAGAATAGATGAGTGTGTATCTTTAGAGCAGTAGAAGGCTACCGTACTGTGTGGACCCTGGCTAAGCTGAGTGGTGTGACACAGACGGTGAGATAGACACAGAGGAGCCAGACCTCTTACGAAGGGTTTATCACAGGTCACACTGGTCAGGCAACTTCCCAAGAGCTCAGACACACATAAACCTGCACCCCTTAAAATAAACGTCTCTACGTGAAAACATCCTCCCTGGCCCCTAATCTAACACCCTGTATCCTCCCTGCACAGATTCCACATGGACACTTTTGGCCCTTTTCCGTTAGAGGAGAATGCCGTGCCATAGTGCACATAATCATGGTTTGGAATCGCATTTCCATGAAGGTCTCTGAATGAGGAAGTAGCCTAGCGTTCCCACCAGTGAAATTCTACTCCCCTATTAAAACGAAATACTTCTCTATGAAGACAGTTGCTTGAATCAAAATAAAAGTTAACTGGTATTGATGTTCTACCAATCATTTTATTTATATTTTCTTTAAATTGTTCAACTCTATACGCTTTGTAACGTGAATTCTCTCTCTCCTGCTGTCATTCACAAATGCGCAAAACATTCTTTGATCAGTTGTGAAAACACAACCCTGAATGGCCTTGGCCAGTCTGTGTCCGGAGCGATACGGTGTGCTTTAGATGTGGTCAATGGAAAATGGGCTATAATGTGCAATTGTAAGTGAACCTGTCCACAGATCGAGCTGGATAGGAGAAGTGAACACATTCACACATCCCACACACCTACTACACAGTTCTGTGGTGATGACAGTGCCGCCACAAAAGTGACACCCAGTATGCGTCACAGTGGAAAACAAACAAAGCCTCAAAGCTCTACTGAAATCCCCCGCCAGTGTGTCCCATTCAATGGCACTCTGTTCAACACAACATTGTAGACATCTCTAATAGTTTAAACACAACAATTCTATTTTCAGTCACACTACCAGAAATAAGCCTTGCTGTACAAAGGTTAAACACACTCATCAGTTCATGAACCAGGAACCATGTTCAAGGTTTGCTTTCTTCCCAGTACTCACGCATGACCCCGGGTTTCCCCTCTTCCAGCCAACAGATTCCCAGTCATATTTTTTCACAAACGCATTTCCTTTTTCCCTATCAAAACCGATCTTGAATTCCTAAATGAATAGTGTTAATATTATGGTTCTAAAAGTGTTGAAGTGAGCGATCACCACATCAAGATGTTTTAATTTCAAATCCTTTCACATCAGGTGTGGGAGGTTGATTTGGAATTGAACTACTGTTTCCTTCCTATTAACGTCTTATAGGCTTGTAAGCGGAGCTTCAAAACATCCTGTTGCTCAACTTGGCACAGGGTATAGAAATGATGCCAACTGAAGGAATAATACCCCCATGTGGGTTAGAGACAACGTTCCCTTTCTCTCACAACCCCCCACCCCCGCCCCCTCGCCAGGCTCACGCCTTGCATCTCTACAGACGAGTGTTGTTAACACGGCAATGGAGAAAAACGAGGGAGGGTTGCTGTGATTGGAGGTGGCGTGGATACAACGACGAGAGAGAAGTGATGTGAAGGGGGGGGTCAGCCTACTGGGCAAACAGCCACTCAAGCACATCTGGAGAGACAATTCATTCAGCCGAAAAAAAACTCTGCAGCAACCAAAACTATTATGAAGTGTCTTCACTACCTAACACTGGAGGAAATAAAATAGAATTATTATGTATAAAATCACTATAGTAAATCAGGCGTACATTTTGTCGCCGGCGTCGTCCTACTGCTTTTGTCTAAATGAGAGCTATCACTCTGTTGATTGATGGATGCTGAAGAGTGGAGAATGTTTTTGTGTTTTTAGGAACAAAGCCACTCGGGTGTGTCGCTGCTTCGCCACACAAATGGTATTTTCTTCTCATGCGAAACTTTCAAAGTGACCAGTGAGAACATGTTAGTTCACATTAGCTAGCTCACATCCTCTCCAGCTAAAACAGGCTTTGTTCTCATGGTTTACATTTGAGCTAGATGCTGCATCAGCAAAGTCTAATTTGTGTATTTAACCTTTATTTAAATATTTACATTTCAGCCATTTAGTAGAAGCGCTTATACAAATAGGCCAATTGAGAACAGATTCTCAGTTGCAACTGTGACCTGGCCAAGATAGTGAGCAATGGTGCAAGGCCACCAAGTTACACATTAAGTATATAAAAAGGACAAAAATACATCATGTAAATGCCAATGAGACTTCCAGTGACTTAAATAAAATAAAAATATTTTTACATATGCATATATATATTTTGATGCAATTTCCATTGTCTGTAATTCAAGGAAGTATCCAATGTTACTCTAACCCATAGTTAGACTGGTTTGTCTTTAACTTGACAATACATTCCTGAGGACTGTAATCATTGTGACCATGAAAACTAGCTCAAACAAACTTCTGAGCTGCTCCTCTGACCTTGGCTGCTGATACAGTCCTGTCGAGTTGGCGTTTCTTAAAATATAAAGAGCATTGGTAAGATTTTTGTTAGCTGATTGTCTTATTGTCCAATAATGAATACTTTCAGTGATTGTGATGGAAGGATTTGATGTGAACAACTTCTAAACAAATTTAACTTCTATATTTCAACACTCAACAAATCTATCTGAAATATTTAACATCTACTGGACAACAGTATGAAGCCACACTTTCTCCATCCCTATGGTTACTCACCGATCTGGTCCTCTGGTATTAGAGACTGGATGGGGGGATCCATCTCTGAGCTTTGGCACAGGTAGCTCTTCATCTGGGTGATGAACTGGCGCAGCGTCTGTAGGAGCTCCAGTCCTGAAGCGTGGCACTGCCAGGCCTGGCTGCCCCCTCCGTCCTGCAGGTAGCTCACATAGTCCTGCACCAGGCACCCAAAGTAGGAGCTCTTCTCCCTGGACAGCTCTGTGACTCTCCTTATGGCCCGCTTCTCCGGGGTCAGGAGCGAGTTGAAAACGCCGCTCACCTTCCGGAGGTGGCCCCTGAGGGCCCGTTGGATCACCATGGCCCCGGCGCTGGCTCGCTGTTTGCTGCGCAGCCCGGGGGGGGTGAGGGTCAAGTCCTGGTCTCCCTCCATGCTCACTCCAAAGTCCGCTTCGTCTTCATCTTCCTCGTCGTCGTCCTCCTCCATGCTGCTGTAGGGGTGCGTGAGGGGCGGCATGGCCGGGCTGCTGGCGGTGGGCGGGCTGGGTTCAGCGGGCGGGGTGAAGAAGCCCTGAGAGAAGTCCAGCGAGTCAGCGGACGAGTCGGTGGAAAGGCTCATGTCGCTCAGGCGCTGGATGCTGTCCCCTCTTCCTCGTCCTCCTTCTTCCTCTCCACGAGAGGGTCCTGGGTCTGGGGCGGACAGGCGGTCTCCCTCGTTGCAGTTACTGGGCCGTGAGGCGTTGTCATCAGGGGTGGTGGCACTCCTCAGCGACATCTTCGCCAGGCTGAGTGATATGGCGTTCTCAATTGTCTGGTCGTCGAGGGCCAGGTGACAGTCCACGTGGCTCGGCGGCGCGGGTTGGAGTTTCATTGTGGAGGAGGAAATGGGGATGGAGATGGGTGCGCTGACACTGAGCTTCTTAGGAGGTGATGAAGAGGAGAGGAAAGATGATGAAGGGCTGATACTGAGAGAGGAGCCCAAGCGGGAGAGGAGGCCCCCCTTCTCCCTCTCACTTCCTTTCTCCCTCTCCTTGGGCGAGTTGATCCAAGAGACCTTCTGAGGCATGCTGCGCTGGCGTCGAAGGGGGGCAAGGCGACTGGGTGCACTGCGGGGCGGTGGGGGACGAGGCGGCGGCAGGCGGTGGGCACTGTTTGAGTGGCTCACAATGCCGTCGTTGTTATAAAGCTCGGGGCTGTTGCCGGGGCTGTTGCCGGGGCTGCGACCCTGAGGGCTGTCACTACGTGTCTCCGGGTCGCTGGTACAACGCTGCTGTTGTGCTTGTACAGTTTGAACTGTAGTCGCTGAGCTGCTGTTGTTTGAGGGTTGGGAGTTGTTGTTGTTGCTGCTGGATGAGGGAGGCGTCTGGTTGAACACCTCTGGTTGGTGCACCTTCAGGAAGAGGGGGTTGATGAAGCAGAGTGCCCCGTTGGCCTGGGCACACTCCACCTGGGACGGGGTGCGTGTAACCAGGGGGGTGGAAGAGGATCTCTGCCGCACACTAGGTGAGTGGTTCTGGTTGGTGTTCCCGGACAACCAAGACACATAACATTTCCTCTTGTTTCCGAGCTCAGAGTCCCAGAACCCTGCAGAGACGGGAGAGAGGATGAGACACTACAACACTGTAACATCACAATACAATTAACATTATGGCAATGTGACAACAACATTATCTCAATGTTGCCCTAACTGACAATAACATTACAAACGCTGTGGTCAGTGTGATTACAAACGCTGTGGTCAGGATAATATTATGATACTGTAATATAATCACTAAGTAACACGCATTGGAGTTCTCTATTAAAACTGAGGTTATTAAAAACACACCAGAGCTACAAAGAACAATGTTTGCCAATACAAACATTCCAATACACATCAATATTACATTTATATTTCAGTCATTTAACAGACAATCTTATCCAGACCTACAAATGCTATTTGGTTTAAATGACTTGCTCAAGGACAGAACAACGAACTTGTCGCCTGGATTAGTTAAAACACACTTGGATTACTGCTCCGATATTTGCTAGGCTCTGATGCCCCTATTACAACATTGATTCAGTTAAGCAGCTATTATTATCATCCCATGAACCTAATGCATACATTTCTTAATATTAATCAGGAGCATTATCAGATGCAAACAAGCACAGCCATACCTGTATGTATAACGCCAAACCAGTAACATTCCAATTAGCTTGATTTAAATGTGAGACTTCGAAAGAACAGTACCGAACACACTGCTTCCAACTTTGCAACAAATTCCCGACAGCATGTTATATTAGTTTGTGACAGAAATAGAGTCCTTCTATACAAGCGCTGTACCAGCCAGAGCAAACTCAGACAAATGCTCTGGAACAATACAGGACACAAAGCTGTACCAGACACAGCACTACTGAATCACTGACTAAGTGTACTCACATCTACTTACAGCAGACAAAGACCAAGTCTGAGTTCAGTTGACTGTAGTTGTACTAGTGAGACTTTGGAAAACACTGCTGCCTCTGTCTTAACTGAAGCCTCTGCTGTTTTCCACACACATGGACCGTGTTATGACTCATAGAAATACAAGCATGAGGGTGGAGTATCAGCATTCTGCCCCTCCTCTTCCACTGATGCAGCCCTTCCCCCTTTTAATGGAGCATTAACTTTAACCTCCCATTGGTTCCTTGTCCACAAACTAGCACAGTAGCACTCGATCTTACGTAGGTCTTGGATTCTGGAAAATATTATTGACACAGTTTTCTTAGAAGTGCTCTGTTTTTTATTTTTTTATTAATTGAACACAAAAACATCTACATAACAAGAACTTACACATTGTCCATTTTTCTTGTTTACCCCCTCGAACAAGCCATCCATCCCCCCAGTGCCTCACTACTACTCCAACCCAATCCGCCGTGACGTCCGCAACAATCACCCTCCATCAATCCACACACAAAAATGCAGAGATCACTTTTCTTTTACAATCACAATCACCCGCAGAAGTGCTAATAACCATTCATTCTGGGATGAGGCTCAAACCATTTGCAGGAGAAATTTGCAGTCTTCCAGGTAGCACCTGAGTCACTGGGAGGGAGTGGCCTACTTGAAACATTTCCTGGTCTAAATTATTAACTGGAAAATGATGTGTTGAGCTCATGAGAATAACAAACTGATGTCTTAGGAGACAGTTGAGCCATATGAAAGAAAGTCAGAAAAAAGCTCCATAATTAAGCCTCTGAATATATTCCCTTCTAGTGTGATTGAGGTTCAGTTTGGCTCACCTTCTGCTGGGCCCGTATTCACGAAACATTTTATCTTACCAATAAAAGGACTCCTAAACATTGCAAAAAATGTATAGCTAAGAGTTACATCTTAAAACCTATTCACAGAGCTGCTGAGACCAACTGTTAGTAGGGAATTGTGTTAACTCTTACTCTAAAAGTAGGGGCATGGTTGACCCCGTTGCTTTGGATGATGCAATGTTCCATGAACGAGCTTACGTACAATGCCTGCAGTGATTGGCTGATAGAGGATGGGTGTGTCACTGAATTAATCACAGCAAGATGTTTGATGTTGCCATATTGAAATAAAGATATTCAAATTGATATGTATCCGTGTCACCGATTTAAACAGGAATTTGAGAACTATATACTGAGTATAAACATGTAAGAGAGAATTATATATTGACTATAAACATGAAACTGAGAATTATGTTTAATCAGTGACACTGGTTAAACTTTTATTTTAATATCTATAATATGTTTCGAAAATTGTCAACATCTTACATATCGAACAGCTTGAAAATTATTAGCGGATTGGTGGATATGCAGCAGTGTTTTCATTAATAGATTATAACATCGACCTGACACTACATCGGGCAAACCAAAACGAAAGCCAAACTGGACACAAGAACAACTTAAATTCTCCGGCAACTTCTGCTTGAGAGGAAGGACATTATTATAGAGACATTTAGAAGTTGGGATAACTTCCAAAATGAAAACAGACAGTTGGGAATATATGTGCCTGCAAATAAATATGTCTTTCATGGAACGCGCTGGTATTTTTTAGTCTCAGAAGGGCAAATATATTGCAGAATTCAAGTGACAAATACTATCACAGGTTATAGGACAATAGGGCAATTAACTAAACTAGAAGACAATCATTCACTGTATGTCGGACATAATTATTTTTATACATAAATTAACCTTGCTATATGTCATCGCAAACTGTATTGAAATGTAATGTAGGCTATAATTCAAAATATTAGGCTCCACATTTTAGGATAAATTCTGTTTTGGTATTAGGAGTCCTCTCAAGGATTTAACTTTTCACAGATTTAGGAGCTGGTTTACATGCTAAAACGCTATGTGAAATACTCTTAGACCAAAAATGTAGGAGTCCTTAAATTAGGAGTGACACGCCAATTATTTTTAAGAGTTTCTCTTAAATCAGCGTGTTAAGAGTTACTTTTACCCTTAAAATGTTTTGTGAAAACAGGCCCAGGTCTGGTAACCAGGTGGTCAGACACAGACAGATGAAAGAAGGAGGCATATTTCTTTGAAGCACAGGAGGACACAGACCAACTGTACTAAATCAGACCCCCGTCACAGGTATGGCTCCCCTGCAGACGTCAGGACTGTTTGCTCTTCCGTCTAAAGACACGTTTCAGTGAAGCGACTTAGTCTCCACACACATGCTCATCACTGGTGTGGACAAAGAGACGAACGTCATTCAAATCCTTGTGAACCTACACTGACGCGCATCTACCTCAACACACACACAAACCCAAGCATTGTTTAGGCCTCAATGCACTCTGCTCACGTTCCTCAGAGAGGAAAGCTACACAGTAGGACTGTTGTGTGAGAAGATCATTTGAAAGCACACCAAAGAAAGGACGTTATCCAACCAGTTTGTCACTGAGGATAGTATATACATAGTCCCTTTCAGAGGCAGCCAGGCAGACTGACATTACGGCTTTGGCAGAGAGAGCACAGCAGACAGAGATTGGTTCATGACTAAATCAAAGGTTTAAGACTCCATTGAGGCCTACCGGGGGCTCCAGAGCCTCAGTACTCTCCTGATCAGGTGCCCAGCTGAGCAGCACAAATATGGGGTTTAGAGGGGCATTGTTCCTATAGGTGAGTCATGGAGCAATGTCATTTTGACGGTTTACTGGTTTAACTTTGAGAATATGTTGAATAGGCATTCTGAGAATAGCCTGGGGAAGAAAATGTGCTCGGTTTTACACAAAACAGATGTAGGATAAGACCTAAAGTACAAAATGTTTCTACTAGCAGTCAGTAAATGACCATGTAGCTACAGAGTGAACTCTTAACATGTAAAGAACAAGGCTCATGAACTCTTACCTGCTCCCAGTTGGGCCACCTCTTCTAAGTCTTTTGTGGTCTGGGCTGCAGAGATGGCTGTCGGAAGCTTTAGAGGGAATGGCAAGACATCCCTGAAATACAAGTAGACAGGGTGAAGTGGGTGAGCAAACCTTCTGTAACTTGAAGGGGTCACGTGTGTGGTCGAGAGCAAGAGAGAGAGTGGGAGAGAGCGAGAGAGAGTGGGAGAGAGCGAGCAAGCGAGAGAGAGCGAGCGAGAGACTTTAAACACCCTATATTAACAACAGGCATACATGTACTGCGTACTATGCATCAAGAAAGAAAGAAAAAATTCACATGTACCAAACATAGACAGTTAACCTAACCCTCTAGTTCGTCAGGAAGAGAGTGTGTGTGTGTGTGTGCATGGCAAAGCTTGCAGGTTTACTTTACCACCCATCCTGTTGTGTTTCAAATAATGTTTACAAGTTAGATTTCCTAAGCTCTTTACTAAGACAAATTACACCATGGCTGACATCCAAACCAACAATATTCAGACAGCAGAATTAAAACGGCTAGTTACAACACAATTGAACGTTACTATCCACCCACACATTTGGCTCAAAATCCTAGTTTACAAGAAAACAGTGATATAGATTCTGTGGAATAAGAACTGACTCGGTGGACAGAAAGTGATAGTGATGTTTCTTTACCTGCTGATGCAACAGAACGCCACAAGACGGAACAGATCTGCAAAGCTGAGGCCCGATCCCTCCAGGGAGAATGCTGAGTAAAGACACATTTACAATTATGGAATTGAAAGAGATTTCCGTTGTTCCGTTAGGAGCAAATAGTTTTTTTGCAGAATTGGAACAAGAGCATGACAACATTCCTAGGCGAGTGGACCGACTTAAGAAATGTTTTCGTGTGTGAACTACAACGACGTAAAAGTAGCATTATCTCAAGGAGCCGTGGAAATGGCAAGACAGCAGCAGAGTTTATTGGGGTATGCAGGATGTGAGATAGGGACTGACAAAGAGAAGAGGCACAGAGAGATAAAGGCTGAGGCAAGATGTGGACGTTTAACAGTGAACACTGGGAAATTAAATGTAGACACCCGTCACGTCTCGCTCTGTTCTAGCGCCCCCTTCTGGGACGTTGCGGCTCTGACGGTCAACCAGTCTACTGATGGCTGCATATGTCATCAGTATGTGTATTTAAGTTCTTTCTTCTCTATTATCCTTGTGCATTGTTACTCGTATGTTTGAGGACCTTTTACTCTTGATGTGGAAAACATTTTGTTTTTCTAGGGTTTGCCTGTGGTTATATGTACTTTGGAAATGTCTTGAGGGTTTAGATTATTATTAAAACACTTAGTTGGATGATTTTCTGCATTTGGCTTCTGCTTATTCCTCCAAACTCATTACAACGGCAGTCAGAAGGCCATCCCACGCCTTCTATACATTTGGTACAAGCATACAACCGTTTACAGACAATCAGAATGCAAGCTGCAACATGTCATCATACAGTAATGACCAGGCTACGTCATATTTAGAAAAAAAGAAGTGTCAGCTGTTTGCTGGATAACACCCAACATATGGACTCATCTTTTTATTCACCTCAAACTTCAACAAGAGACAGTTATATTGGGTATGGTTTATAAAATCCACTGTACATACGTACGTACGTACGTACGCACAGATGCATGTACACACACCTGTTCCATACTGTAGATATCATGCACCTTAAAAGCTTAGAAATTGTTGCTTTATACTGCAGTTTACATTTTACTGTACATTAAATTATAAACATTACTCTGTTCATCTACTGTAGATATCCTGTTCGCATATCCAGCACCTTAAATGTTAAAAACTTGACATTTTTGAGATTTATGTACAAATAAGGCATGCACCAATAGACCAGAAAAAAAACTTATTTCCTTGTCTGGTAAAACTTACTTATAACTTTTTGATTCTGAAGATTATGTGGGTAAATAGCTGAAGGCCAAAAAGAACCAAAACCTAACATTTAGTGAACACATGCAGGATTGGAATACCTGAATCTATCTAAAGATGTTATGGCACACCCAATACCGGTCTGTGAAAATGTTGTTGCCCTCATACTCAATTACTGGTTATGATGCCTGTTGCTGCAATTACTGCAACTCAATCAATCACTCACATTGCTGTGGAAAGTTTTTGCTTCAGTCTTCCATGCAGACATTCTTTAACTAAGCAACATTTCTAGTTTTTTTTAGAATGTGCTTCTTTTCAGATTAGGCAACAACAGAAAATTAGTTAAGGTCATTTAATTTGTTGCTTTTCAGCCATTTAGATGTAAATTTGCTTTTGTTTGGATCCAACCGTTTTTACATCCAGGTGTGGTTCAGCTTTGACTCGCGGACAAATTTCCCCGAAAAATGTTTCATAAAAAGCACTAAATATATATGGTTGCGTCAATAATCGCAAATCAATTATGTCAAGTCTTCAAGGTCCTTATGGAGCAAAGTATCCTGAAAACATCCCAGTACTGCCATTGACTAGGTCAATACTGTGGAATGCACTGTTGTTTCTTCGAAAGAAACAAAACAAGACACATCTGTTCCAAGAACATTCTTCAAGGAGTCCTGAATAGTCCTGCCAAATACTTCCAGGTATTTACAAACTTGAGTTTATTTCAACAGTCTGGTTCCCATTAATACTGACTAAACCAAACAGTGCATTTGACAACATGGATCCCATACCTAAGATAAAGTGTGGGATAACACTTTATTTGAAGGGGTCTGCATAAGAGTGACATGACACTGTCATAACCATGACAAAACATCTGAAGTAATCGTTATGAATGTTAATGAATGTTGTCATTAAGTGTCATTCGGTCAACTATGTCATCTTCTTATTCAAGGTTGGCATTGTTTCTGACGTCTTTGTCATGACAACTTGACATTACCTGAAACAACATAACCTGTCATAAATATGTCATAGCAGGCCTTATCTGAATAAATAATTTAGCTTGATGTGTCAGCATTAAAAACTACTGTTGTATGTGGTTGGGATTCACATTAGCTGTCATGAGACCATTAGAACTGTGTCATGAATATTTTCATTGACAAATTTTACTAGTGGTAAAATGTGGATGTGTCATAAAGATATCAGTAAGTTTCATAAAGATGTCATTAAGTGTCATAAATAGGAATGCACCGATACCATTTTTTAAGGACCGAGTACGAGTACCGATATTATTATCACCGATACCGCTACCTATACAAAGTTTTAATTTCAGATGTTTTATCAGGTTACTTGTATTATATGTACTAAGTTTTGCACCTCCTCTTCATATTAATGCAGAACAAAGCATTAAGTATGTAATGTGTGGGTTGTTGTCATTAATTTGGAAGTATTTCCACACCACTGAGGCTGACATTGTGTCTGCTGCTGCGGCTGCTGTCTCTGTGCACAAAAGAATTCTGTCAGTTATGTCACATGAGATATCGGTCTTTGGTATCGGGGGGATTTTTACGAGTAGGAATACAAGTACATGAGCTTGGTATCAGGCCCGATACTGATACTGGTATCGGTGCATCCCTAGTCATAAAGATGTCATTAAGTGTTATAAAAATGTTATTCAGGGTCATAACACTGTCAAATGCTTTAATAACTGTGTCATGAATGTTTTTCTTGACCTCAACTAGTCGTACAAACTGGATGTGTTATAAAGATGTCAATAGGTGTAATTACATTATAGAGATGTAGTTAAGTGTCATAACACAGTCAAATGCTTTTATAACTGTGTCATGAAATAAAGAAATAGATTTGCAGAACAAATGCCCCGTTTAAAACCCACCACTGTGACCTACAGTATATTCACTAGTGGCCCTCACTGCACACTCAATGACTGGTATCACTTCAAATATACAAGTCACTCCTATGCAAAAGCCCTCTGTACCTAAACTCTCGTAACCATTGCCTCACCCACCCACAAACTTTGCTCAAAAAGGTACATCTCCGTAGTTACTCCAAAAGCACATACGTCGGTTCGCAGCGGCTAGCGACAGGATAGATCTACAGAAATCTCTGAAAAAAATGTGAACCGTCTCCCTCACCTCACCACATTTAAATCACATCTGTAAGAACTTTATCTGATCACTTTACTTGCTGTCCCTACCCCTTACATGTACACTACCTCTGCCCATTTTAGCCCCTAGTGTTTTAGTTACATCCTATGGTGCATACATATGCAGTAATCTGTAAAAATGTACAGTATATTATTTGTTGTCTGTCATTTGCACAATATCCATTTGCACAGTTTTGTGTGTTAAATACTCCATTGTTATTGCCATGGGAATTTACATACCCATTGATCTGCCTCACTTATTTGCACATATAACTGCACAAATACGTCTATCGTTTATCACACAGCATCATTCCACAAAATTAGAAATCAACTTTCACCTGTTGCCAATAATTCCACCAAGCCGCTTTGGTGTACACTTAAATGCATACATTCCACACATGAAATGATGCTCCAAACAATACGAACATTATTTGGACGTAATTTGTACCAACTCCGCATATACGTCTATCGTTTACTATGAATATCTGCACCGTGCATGTTTTATTCATATAATTGTTATTTTTTCAACATGTAATTCATGTGTAACTTTGTCATTTTGCACACGACACAGTTTAAAAGCATTTGACAGTGTTATGACCCTGAATTACATCTTTATAACACGTAATGACATCTTTATGACACGTCTACATTTTATAATTTTAGTTTAGGTCAAGAAAATCATTAATGACACAGTTATAAAAGCATTTGACAGTGTTATGACCCTGAATTACATCTTTATGACAGGTCCACATTTTACCACTAATAAAATTGGTCATGTAAAATATTCATTAAACAGTTATAATGGTCTTATGACAGCTAATGTCAACCCCAAACACATATGATGGTAGTATTTAATGCTAACACATCAAACTAACTTATTTATTCAGATTGATAATAAGGCCTGCTATGACATATTTATGACAGATCATGTTGTTTTAATTGATGTCAAGTTGTCAGGACAAAGACATTGAAAGGTTATGTTCTTTCAGTTAATGTCAAATTGTCAGGACAAAGACATTGACAAGTTATGTTGTTTCGTTTAATGTCAAGTTGTCATGACAAAGACATTGACAGGTTATGTTGATTCGTTCAATGTCAAGTTGTCATGACAAAGATATCAGAAACAATGTCAACCTTGCATAAGAAGATGACATAGTTGACCGAATGACACTTAATGACAACATTCATTAACATTCATAATGACTCCTTCAATTGTTTTGTCATGGTTATGACAGTGTCATGTCACTCTTATGCAGACCCCTTCAAATAAAGTGTTACCAAGTGTGGTGGATGTAGTGTGTTGTTAGGCTGGATAAGGAACTTGCAGACTTGCCATCAATAAAGAACATTTTTAGTAGAGCTTAACTTTAAGTCCTCCTACTCTGGGACTTGAAGCAAGACATTTAACCAAAACATAAAGCAATTACTGTATACATCACTATGTCTGCTATTTAATGTTTTGGAATGATATATCTAATGGCTGGGCCAACAGCCTTGCCCATCTACACTAAATAGCTTAAAGAGGCAGTCAATCTCATGAAGGTTAACAATGATGCATAAAAATAATATACTTTTGCTAAATTATTTTTTTTAGATGAAATGCTTAACATAAGACTTTTCTGTGGATGCATAACTGCATAAAATTATTGCTGCCAGAGGTAGCCTACTCGCATGACAATACTTTTCCAGCACCTGTGACATGATCACGCAGTAGAACGGGAGAAGTGTGGAAGAGAATTTGAAAAGCTGGTGGCTCCACCAGAGACGTTCAGCAAACTGCTGCAGTAACATCATTTTTTTCTGATCGTTTTTAAATAAACACAGAGCTGCAAAATCAGAGCAAGTCTTAAATGTAAAGACATAAATGTAAGCAAAAATGATATGGGAGCATGACATGTATGTCGAAATACAGATAAAAAAATGAAGGAAATCATTAAGCAAAAAGCAATTATCTCAAACCTTCACAATAAAGCATGGTTTAAAATAAGCAGTTAATTTGCGATTACCAGTAGCCTAAGTAAGCAGTGGTTCTCAACCTGGAATTTTGGACAGCTGAACTTGGGCCCAAAAGCCTGTCAATAACATACTTCATATTGTTTCTTTATTCATGTGACCCACTGTTAGCCACTGTCATGGCAACATGCCAAATAGATTGAGCATTATTCCTTAACTAAAATACCTTTTAATATTAAATTGACGGAGATTGGTAAACCTTCCATTAGTGCTGGGCGGTATGACCAAAAATGTATATCACAGTATTTTTCAAAATTCTACCGGTTTCACGGTATGGCGGTATTTAATTATTTTCCCATGCATAATCAGGGGTTCCCAGTTTTTTCTACCGGTTGAGATAGGAACTATTGCAGTAGATTCATACATTTATTGATATTCCAAGACGTGCTTGCGTTTAAGGTGGTGGAGCAAATTGCTTGTATCCGATGTTGTGAGTAGAAATTACAGCTGTTGCACCAAATAAAAATAAGACTAGTCGTAGCTAAGTCCACCGTAAGCAACG
Organism: Umbra pygmaea; assembly: GCA_016801145.1. NCBI lineage: Eukaryota > Metazoa > Chordata > Actinopteri > Esociformes > Umbridae > Umbra > Umbra pygmaea. Next base: position 63,225 of record JACXGM010000025.1, read on the forward strand.
CACGTCCGTGGAATCAGAATATTACTAGTGATAGTTGCGACGTGAGATGACTCTACAGTGTAACCCTAAGGAGCGAATATGCGAAAAAATCGCTTATTTTCACTATTACCGGCACATACATGTTATTTTCAACGTTTGTCAATACGTAAAAGGCCCTTACGAAAATATTCCAGTGCATATTTACCTTCTATATCGTAAATGGGCCTCTAAAATTGCTCATTGTAGGGAGTGAACATGTTGCCTAATAAGTCTCTGAGTAGTGTTTACCTTTTCTCTTCAGTCTCCCGAGTCCTGACGTAACCTTTCGTAGTTCATCCATCGCTGACGACAGGTTAAACTTACTCGATGGCAAAAATTGTAACTGTAACTAGTGCTGCAATGTAATGTACTGCATTGTTAGGCTATTATTATTATTATTATTAATAGACATCGATAAACCCTTCCCATGTTGTAGCCTAAAAAAACATTAATTTCACATACAGCTCCCCCACTTTTCTGGTTCACGGGGGAACTTGTAATTTTCTTCTACGCTTCCCGGTCTTTCATTGCAGCCAAACGCGCCACAGTTTTTCTCCAAAGAAATTACAGCTAAATCTTAATGCCATTAGATAGTTAGAAAAACAATACATTTTAAATAATTTATATAAATCAGCATCTTGCGCCCTGGCTGTGCATGCTGGCTACTAGGCGTAGCTCATTGAGAGCTTACGCCCGGCTGGTGCAACAGATATAAATATAAAGTCAGACGTGAAGGGCATTTTAAGTCGGAGGTACAGTAGGACCTATATATCCAGCTGGTGCAACCGGCCCCTGAGCTCTACTGTTTACCCTCCCCATGCCTCGCAGTCGCACCATGCGTGTTTAGAAGCGCAACATTGAAAAGGGTCTGAACTGAAACAGTGTTGCGCAGCGTAGCGTTCCGGACCTTATGTATTCAAATACACCGGTATCGCGGTATATAAAAAATTAATATCATAACAAAAATAAACACCGGTATTCGGTGTGAACCGGTATACCGCCCAGCACTACGTTCCAAAACAATGTCTGTGTCTTGCACACCTCTGACAAATAAAGTGCAATTCTTCACTTGTTAATTTCAATGAAGAAAATCCCCTTTTATTCTTTACACACGTGTACAGATTTTCCAAACTACAAAGATAACTAAATATCGAAATATATATCGTTAGTCGCTAGAAGCTACAAAATATATCGAGATACTCATTTCGGGCCATATCGCCCAGCCCTAGCCAGACCCATTTCCTTCCTTTTTCATGATGTACAAATATTAATTTTGAGGCCTTGCTTCATCACAGGACCTCCCAGTGAACTTGGGATGATCAATGTTGAGATTTGCCTTCTGATGCACATTTGGGATCTGTTCACGCTGCTCGCGCAACCTCTGCAGTTTAGACCAGGATCCTTAAGTGTTGGACGGAATGCACTTTCAGGCCTTCTACCTAAGCAGAGCTCAAAGGCCTCAAGCCACCACAAGGAGTTGCAACAACTCTAGGCAATCATATTCGATTACTAATTCAAATCCAGATGGCGCTGGCCAATCGCACTGCTCTCCACAGAACCTCAGGGAAATTCTGCGAGCAAGGCCAAGTCTGGACTCACAAGTAGCTAAATGTGAGGCGTTTTTACAAGAGCTATGAAGGTGTTGCATAACTGTATTATTCAATAAAATCTTGTCAGTTGTTTATTATATTTTTTTCATTTAATATTGAGTTGCAGTTGACCATTTGAAAAAAGTGATGAAATGTAGTCATAGATTCAGGAAACCAGAAAGGGGATAACAAACTTCTTCATGGTAAGTATTGGGAAATAAGCTTTGGAAAACTACCAGTGCAGTTGGCATCAATAAGCATCAAGTAAGACATTTATGGTCCATGAACAGAAACATCCTCAAGTGTACACAGTTAATTTACGAGAAAACCAAGTGAATGTGCACAGAGACAAAAGAAAAAGAATACAATACCTAGATGAGGTGTAGGTAACCTTACAATACACAGCTGTAGTGGGTTATATTTGGGTAATAAAAGATTCACTAACGATAAGAATTAACAAGCTTACTGTATCGACTCTCGTTCACAGGGAAGTCTTTGACCGAAGTCTCAGAGTCTTGGTTCATCCGCAGAGAGATCACCTTTCTCTGAAGCCTGGTTGACTTTCGCACCAGAAATGTCTGCATCCAGAGGGAAGACAAGCCCATTGATAATGATAAAAACAACAAAAGCTTTCAAATGTGAAAGCAAAGGCATTGAACATCATGGGTCCCATTTTGTCCCACATTGTGTGAGATTATAAGGTGCCTTCGGAAATTGTCAGTCGATGTGTGAACAGGAGCTTCTTTGTAGTGTCAAGTAACTATTGCACCACCATTCTTTTTTATATTCCTTCAGTTACCTACAAGGAAATGCAATAAATCAAACTGCTCTATTAATTGACAGAAACAACCAGGTGACAGAATCTACTGTGTATCAAGATGAGTAGAGCAGCTAAAACTTCCAATATGGTGTAGTGCTGTGAGGGAACCTGCAGTTTATTCTTTACATGTGATTGAACTGGGTTCTGTGACCAGATGAGTATAAGTGCTCTTACCCCGGTGGGCTGTGGTTGCAGTATGCGCGTGGCCTCGGCATGGCTCAGTCCCAGCTGTAGCCAGACAGCGTGCGTCTGTACCAGCCGGTCCAGCACACTCATCCTTCTACACAGAGAGTGGTAGCCCGAATCCCTAACTCCAGCCACGCCAGGCCCCAAACCCGCAGTGCTGTGAAAGAACAGACCTCCAATCTCCTCGCCAAGCCTGGGGAAGAGTAGCACACCCAATCAGAAAGTGACTACGTTTGTGTCCTGGATGCTGATTGACTGAAAGTCATAATATATTTAATAAATAACATATGATGAGGTATGATACATGGCCATTAAGCAATGTCTAGATGCCCAGTCAAATTTATATTGGTCAGTGATGGCCCAAATCAGGCATTACTTTTCCCTAAGTCATTCAAAAACGTGGCCCTCGTAATCTCTATACTTGGGATGAATTAACGACAGTTGAAACCTGAATATTGCATGAATATTGTTCGACTACCTACAATGCCAAACAAATTGAGCAAGCATCTAACCAATACCATTTAATAAAGAAAAATGTAAACTGCAGCTTAATACACCAGCATGACTGTCATGTTTTTCAGTAATAAATTGAGTTTTTCATGGGTTTCAGTCAGTGTAGGACACATTCCCTACAACATCAAACAAAGGAAACACCTCATTTCAAACATCCAAATCAGACTTGTTCTTCAGATACGGTTGAAAATCCTATCAGGGCATAAACAGTTTGATTAGAGCAATCATCATATTAGGTTGGTAATAAATATTATGTACAATATATTGTACATTGTAATGTACCTAAAAGCAGGTTGTACATTGTAATATATTGTACATTGTAATGTACCTAAAAGCAGGTAGCCTAAAACCCATTGATTTTTATTTATTTATTTTAACCTTTATTTAACCAGGTAAGTTGACTAAGAACAATTTCTTATTTACAGCAACGACCTGGGAGCAATTAGGGTAAAGTGTCTTGCCCAAGGACACAACGACATTTGGCTCAGTCAGGAGTCGAACTGGCAACCTTCTGACTACAAGTCTGACTCCCTACCCAATGAGCCATCTGCGCCCCATGTCACCACATATAACAGATTTCCCACAACTAGGATTAGTGTTTTCTTTGGAAATTCCCTATAGCAGACCCATTTTAACAGTAATCCACATATAGATCCGTATGAGGTCATGTCAATTTGATGACGTTATGAAACTAGTTTGGTAACAGGACAGAGCAGAGCACTTTTCTCTACCTGCTGGTGGATACAGGAACTACATCTGCATTTAAATCAATCTTACTCCAACTGGCACTGTATTCAAAACTGATCATATTCACCATCAATAATCTAGTGAAAACTATTGTATTGAAAGGGAATGATTTATTCTTTATAAATCAATAACTGTTTTAAATGCCTTTCCTGCTTGATACCACAGCTAAGGTTAAAGGCTAAGTGATACAAGAGCATGTGTACGCTATCCTACCACTGCTACTAGAAACAGTTATACACTTTAGATCATAACAAACAGAGTTGCAGGCAAGCAGAAAGTCATTATTGAACAAACATACCCCTGTAGAATGCCAGGTTCCGGGTCTTTCTCTGGTAACTCAACCTTCTGCACCATCTCTTTCTTCAGAGTCCCGATCTCCCAAGCAAACGTCTCGATCAGCTGAAGACAAAAAGACAAGCTGTTAGCGACGACAGACTAAAAACAACATGTTCAGACGGAGAGCGCATAGACAGCGTGTGTGTTTAAGTTTCTCCTATTTGCTTATGATTCAACTTCTCAAACTAGACCTGCCATCTCAGCAACTGAGGATTTAGTGTGTGTGTGTGTGTGTGTGTGTGGTCAGCATCTCTTCAGAAAACACACTTCCTCTTTATCAACACACCAAGACTTTAATGAAAGAGAAACAGTTAAAATCAAAGACACTTATTCACAGACACAACAGATCAGCAGGATTAATTACATCCTTTAATAGAAAACATTTAATGTTGACACTGATGTCACGCTGGAAGTAGACATGCAAAACAACAGGCTGGGCATTAACACCTTTTTGCATGTAGAAATGAAATCAGCCAATACCAGTAGAAAGCACTGCTTTAAATAACCTCACTCCATTAGAAAATGACTGGACTCAAAACACAAACTTCTAGCACGGCTAAGTGTGTGCTTCTATGCTAATTACCATACATCTCCCCAAACCTTCACAAGGCTGTCTAACCCTTGCTAAACCACGGCAGAAAACTGAATGACCATATGCAAGCAAATAAGTGAACACACTTTCCTCACTGTCAAGAAATACAGCCAAGCTACATCAGCTACTACATGAGATTGCGATAGCAATACCTCACTGCACTTGGTATAATATCTGCTTAGTGTTTTGGGTAAATTTAGCAGAAGTCTAGCCTGATTAGAACTGATAAAAGACAGCCATCATCTATGACTGGTTTAATTCGTAATTAATGATGTGATGCTTTATTACATCTTTGCTGATGTGCACACTCGCACACGCTCAGAGACACGAGTGTCACTTCCACTTTCCAATAATATGACTAAATGTAATACACTGAAAAATAGATGTTGTGTAACTTGGTAATGCAGGCAGGAATAAATCTTAATAAAAATGAATTCTTGACCACTTTGACCAGTCAGTTCTTCTCTATTACCAATAAGTGCGCAGAATGTAAGTGTTTGTGGAAAGTTTTTCAACCCTCCCCAATGGGAACATCAGCCACTCATGTATTTGAGCTATTCCGAGCTAGCACACTTGATTTCGCTAGTACAGCAGCTAAAGTGTGGAAGGTCTGGTGTGCCCCGAGGAGAGGATTGAAAAACACCAATGTACCCTAAGACTTTCCAAGAGCACAGCAAATTCCTCCTGCACTGTCCAGCTAGTACACAGGAACACATCCTGTATGACACATTCACCAGAAATCACCAGTAGCCTCAACTTTTGTAATTAATGTTTCATAACACATCATTAATAATGCCAAACAAATCAAAACAATTTAAAATCTATGCAAAATATCCAGAATTTTTTTCTTCTTTCCAATAACAATACAGTGATTCATTACAGTATGGGCTACTTTTTAACATATCATTTTTTTTTACAGACTTATACACTCACCTAAAGGATGATTAGGAACACACGGTCAATTTCTCCTTAATGAAATTATCGACTCAACGAATCACATGGCAGTTGCTTCAATGCATTTAGGGGTGTGGTCCTGGTCAAGACTATCTCCTGAACTCCAAACTGAATGTCAGAATGGGAAAGAAAGGTGATTTAAGCAATTTTGAGCGTGGCATGGTTGTTGGTGACAGACGGGCTGGTCTGAGTATTTCACAATCTGCTCAGTTACTGGGATTTTCATGCAAAATCATTTCTAGGGTTTACAAAGAATGGTGTGAAAAGGGAAAAACATCCAGTATGCGGCAGTTTTGTGGGCGAAAATGCCTTGTTGATGCTAGAGGTCAGAGGAGAATGGGCCGACTGCTTCAAGCTGATAGAAGGGCAACTTTGACTGAAATAACCACTTGTTACAACCGAGGTATGCAGCAAAGCATTAGTGAAGCCACAACACGCACACTTTAGGCCCCTTAGTGCCAATTGGGCATTGTTTAAATGCCACGGCCTACCTGAGCATTGTTTCTGACCATGTCCATCCCTTTATGGCCACCATGTACTCATCCTCTGATGGCTAATTCCAGCAGGATAATGCACCATGTCACAAAGCTCGAATAATTTCAAATTGGTTTCTTGAACATGACAATGAGTTCACTGTACTAAAATGGCCTCCACATTCACCAGATCTCAACCCAAAAGAGCATCTTTGGGATGTGGTGGAACGGGAGCTTCGTGCCCAGGATGTGCATCCCACAAATCTCCATCAACTGCAAGATGCTACCCTATCAATATGAGCCAACATTTCTAAAGAATGCTTTCAGCACCTTGTTGAATCAGTGCCACATAGAATTAAGGCAGTTCTGAAGGCGAAAGGGGGTCAAACACAGTATTAGTATGGTGTTCCTAATAATCCTTTAGGTGAGTGTAATCTAACAACACAAAATCATATTGAGACAAAAGGATAAGCATGAGTGCAGTGCTGTCACAAGGTATTTTTTACATGAACCTGTTAGAATTTTACATTGTTCTCCATTTGTATGCAAAGTACTCACACTGACAGTCTCCATGTGTTCTGCCTGACCTACAGAAACCCAAAACATCCATAAGTGTGACTCATTTCATTATTGATGAGGCAAAAAAAGTTTAGAATTATAATCAAATATTTTTTTTTACTATGAGTACCTGTTGTTTCCCTTTCCTGTCATTTCAATTCCTTCTTCCACTGACTGATAGTCTCCATTCAACAAGCAAAATCAAGAGGAAACCATGTTCCATCACCTGCCAAAGTTGCCTGTTAATATTCCAATCAATATCATAGTGCCCCCTGCACCTTCCCAATCTGGAAAGCAACCCTGGCTGGTTATCAGCCGTCTTCCAACCAACACCATTTTAACTTTCAAGTCCTTCAGCCTTCCATTCAAAGTGAGGATATATCAAATAATTTATCTGGAGTCAGTAGATCTTCAAGGTTTGCTGAGTGATGTTGTAATGTTAGTGGTGCAGTGTGCAGGTCCATAATTACGCTCTTTCCACACACTGTGATAATAGGGTTTACACATTGTTTACTCAGACATATGGAGCCTCCAGGAGGCTCTCTGGATAGGTCTAGGTCGCATTCCTCCTGAAAATGTTTGCAAGCTAAAGAGGCTCACTAGATAAAGTTGATGCAGGTTTTTAGCACATAAGCAACACTTTGATCTATTGAAAGAGGAGCTTCTCGTTAAATAATACACTGTATTACTAAAAGATACTTTCCCCACATTCTCAATCCACGTTACTGAATGTTTACAGAGGTCTTTCACATTTATCAACATGCACGGAAAACCAAAACTACCTCAAGACCAAAATTAATCTGGTGATCTCCTTCATTCCCTTACCTCCCTCTTCAGAATATCCCTGACCACTGGCTGTGTCCCCCAGACGGCCTCCTTAACAAACCAACACTTAACCCCTCTGATGTCAAAGCTACAGACTGGTATTATTTCCTTTCCAGGATACTTGAGCGTGCGGTCTCCAACCAATTCTCCTGTTACCTCTGTTAGAACAATCTCCTCAGCCCTAACCAGTCAGGCTTTAAAACAGATGTAACAGAAGCTCTTTCAATGCCAAAGTAAAATCTTTTTCCTATACCCAGGTGGCAACACACATATATGCTTGAATGTCAGTCCACCAGCGCAAGATTAACCTCAACAGAAAGGAGCAGCTCTTCTGTGTAAGGGCCACTCTGCTCCAGGACATGTCCATGATGGTTGACAACTGCCCCCCCTTCCAGAGTGCACCTCTTGGCATGACCCTAGACAACATGCTGTCATTCTCTGCTAACATCAATGCAGTCATTCACTCCTGCAGGTTAATGCTCCACATTTAATTGCAACATTTTTTCACAAAGGAAGAAGAACAGACACTTCTCTGATATCACATCTGGATTACTACTAGTGTGGGTATGGCTACTTCAGAATGCAGCAACATGCGGCCTTCCGGTTGAGGCTTGTATCTACTCCAAGGACAAGGTAACTGTCTATGAAGCAGCAAGAGCAGCTTCTCCCTACCTTCCGGCAATGTTCCAGCCCTACATCCCTACCCAGGCACATTGTTTAGCCGCCGCTGGCCTCTTGGCCATCTCGCCCCTACAGGAATGCAGCTCCAGATCTGCGTCAAAACTCTTCTGTCCTTGTAGCCCAATGGTGGAGTGGAACTAGTTTCCCCTGAAAGTAAGAATAGCAGAGTATCTGCCCATTCTGAAGAAATCTGAACCCTACCTTACCTATATCACTTCCACAGCCACCACCTCTGTTTTCTTTGTAAACTGTATATTATTGGTATTGTTAGTCCAGCACTGACTTTTGCCAATTATTGTTTAATTGACTAGAACATACTAATTACTACTTACTTTGTTACTTTTTCACCTAGCTATCTTAGAAGATATTCACTGGTACTAACTTTAATTTTGGATGAGATTTTGTGCTTAAAACAAAACTCTAATGTTGAGTACACGTTTTGTGTCTGGTTAACTGTCCTGTCATTACATTTAGTCTAACCGTTTCGTAGCTGTGTGTCTCCAACTACCTTTCTGTTCCCATTGCTACCACGGTATTAAATAGCACTGACTATTATAGACCACTTCCTGTGTGTGAGGAGTTAACAGGAAGAAACAACTTATAGGACAATCTGTTACAGACACAGACATGGTCAGAACAAAATCAAAAGCCAAAAGAGCAGTTTGAGGAAGAACCCTTGCTTCTCCCATCTACAACTTACTTCCTATTATTTTCCCTCCACCCCCCCCCCCCCCCACATACCTTGAAGAAGCTGCCCGTCCTGTCCAGGCTGGGTTGGATGTCTGCACTGCGGGACATGCTATCTTCCTGTCCGTTGTCGTAGTGTTGTTTCCTTCTCTGCGGACAAGAAAACGTAATTCTTAGCCATGTAAGCGACATGTACATTGGTAATTTTAGCAGACCCCTTTACAGTTAGTGCATGGGCTGTCTAGTTAGTAGCCTTTAACCCAGTCCACTCCGGTTTAGTCACATCTGTCTGGAAACGAGAGCATAGAACAACTCTAAAAACCTCTCTGACTGTGTAAATATAACTCCTTCGGTTTACAACCACTCGTTCAGAGGTCTTCCCACTAAAAAGCACCAAGTCTCTCCCTCTTCCCTGCATTTCAACACCCCAACACTTGGTCCGATGTCAAAATAACATTTACTCAGCTGCTGTACATAGGCTAGAGTATGTGTCCGAATGAACTAACGATTTCTTCAAAGTGACCTTTGTTTTCATCGAAGAATGGTTACAGCATTCATGTATTAACGTCTTCAAGTAATAGTTATCAAACTGAGGTAATTACAGAAACCACACTTCATTCAACTTAAATTACAGTTGGATGATATATTGAATTAACTGAATCAATAACTTCAGGAAATATTTGGTTGCTATTTAAATACATTTTCACTGCAGTGGACCAGCCCCCTTTAACCCCTCCTAGTCACCCAGAACGATGGCATGAGAATGAAACATATCCTCACTGTGTCAACATCATCACTACAGTACAGGGCAGGTCACTCTATCAATGCTATTGTATCCTATTGTAACTGTAAAAGACAGTTCTCGCTCACACCTCAGTCTCAGTCGTCATAAGTGACTGCTAGTGGCTACTGTTAGGGGTTAAACAGTGAGGGTCAGTTACGCTTTCTTCAGGAAAATCAGGAAAAACATCTGCTGCTCAGGCCCGCCCAGACTAGTTTTGGTTGATCTGAGGCGGCCGACTGCAGCTGTTTAAGCACAAACTCTCTGACTCTCACACACACAGGCATATTTTCCCTCTCTGTTGCCTGTCTGTGGTCAGACCTATTGGCAATTAGAGCATACTGCTGTATGGACTCTCCAGCTGCTGGGTCAGAAAACAAAAGACAGAATCAGATTTCAATGTTATGGTGCATACCTAAGGAAATACCGGTAAAGAGAGGTAGAAAAGATCCAAGGAAGTTTTGCTAACATTGCAGACAGAATTTAGCTCGCATATGCAATGGGTTACAAGAGATTTGCAAGCACAGTTAACCCAGTGCGTAAAGTTAACCATTTGAAAAGACCACTCACATTTCATCCAGGAGATTTACCGTACAAGTCTCTGTAGTAACCAAAAATCTTGATACTGTCAGCAAGTCACTTAGCAAGATCACTAGATAATAGGGCTGTAACGATACACTAAACTCACGATTCGGTTCGTATCACGATTTTTGACCCACGGTTCAATACAAACCTCGATTCTTTTTTCGGAGGGGTGAGAGAAAAAATTATATTTTTAGTAAATAACATTTAAAAAACCTGTATAAACTGACCAAAGTACAATATTAACTATGCTAATTATTAACAATATACCTAAGTAAAATAAATGAACAGCCAAAGCTATAACACTTATGTTGTCTTTGTAACAAAATACTGTTGAAAGACAAACAGAACTAAACTCCATTGTGGGGACGATTCGGGCATGTCGAAAATCCTTCTTTAATCAAGTTCTCTTACATTTATAAAACATGGCTCCACACTGTCTGCGCAGTGCGCTAATGAAAAAAGAATGAGAACGTAATTGGAGGATGCTTACAGGTAAAATTAAATAATTTATCCTCAACTAGTTTTGTGGTGTAGGTCTACGTATTTTATAATGTTCACTTCAAATAATACTAATAGTAATTTAAAGATGTGTTTGCATTAGATCTGGACAGGAAGGATAACTCAGAGTTGGAAGGGGTGTGTCGCGATTCTGCCTTCTCAGACCGCGACACAGGTTTGTGGATCTGAGTGTCCCGATTTCGCTTTCATAACACATATCGTTACAGCCCTACTAGATAAATCCATAGATGTAGCCCTGAACTGGAGAAAATACATTGACCTCCAGACTCATTGTCTCCTGTGGTAAGCAGAAAAGCCTATACAAATTTGTAATTGCAGCAGTTCAACTTCATTTTGAGGTTAACCATTAATACTAATCACAATGTTGTTGTCTTGCCAGATTAATGCTCTAAAGGCAAATCTAGTTAGCCGAACACTGTCAAAGTCTGATACAATTACCGAAACACATCGATGTAATATTAAGCTGTATTAAAGGTAGACGTTTTTTAGAAAACCTTGGAGTTTCTAAATATTTCAGACTATGGGCAAAACTGCTGTCCTACCTTCAAGGGGAAGCTGGTTTGTCAGCACAGAGAAAAGAATTGACTGGGGTGGGATGACCAAGAGGTCATACATATGGGCCTTAAACTTATTACTAGTATTGGCCACATGGGACTGTAGCAAAAATTGACCCAAGAAATGACCCAAGAATGAAGGAGATTGTTTGATGGTGAAGAAAGAACCATTGAAAACTGCAAAACAGATCCAAGCTGATGTTCAAGCTCAAGGTGCAACAGTTTCAAGTCACACCATCCTTCGCTGTCAATGAAAATTGGCTCCATGGTAGAAGACCCAGGAAGACACATTTTATAAAGAAAACAGACAAAAGCCTGACTGGACACCATCCTATACTGTGAAAAAATCAATGAACATTTGAAAAGTTAATTCTAGATAAAGAAATTGTAATAACAATGGAATTATAAATTTCCTGCCAAAGTTCATTCAGTACATTTAGCCAAATCTTCTGTTAACATAATAATAAACTGAGCTGAAAGCCAGCTTTCATCATGCCCAAACGTAGAGAATTTTTCCTACAAACCATTCATATTCAATAAAAATAATGGCATAAGCATATATGTTTTTTTTCTGTGATGTTTTGGCATTGCTTTGCTGCCACTGGGTGACTTGAATCTGTGCAGGGCACAATGAAACCAGAAGACTATCAAGACACTTCACAGGGAATTGTAAAGCCCGGTGTCAGAAAGCTGTGTCTCAGTTGCAGGTCATGGATCCTTCAGTAGGATAATCACCTGTGTTTTTGGTAGTTTAAGATCAACACAGTGTTCAATTTCCCATCCAGCACCCACGTTGTTGAAATAGCAAATGCACCTGCGCCCATCTTTGCGCCCATCTTTGGCATGCTGCTCTTACAAGGAGTTGTGTTCAGGACAAATATCGGTGTATTGCTATCTTGAGGCAGTGGGAAGTGATCAGACCAGGTTTTTGTTGGTCAATGGCGTGAAGTCAATAGCGTAGCATTTCATTGTTATTTTAACAACAAATTAGTCAAATGCACCTAGGCTTATGAACAGTGAGTGCAAGCACAATATGCTGGTTACACACACAGGGACGCGCAGCAGCACACAAAAATGCAACAGATTACAAAACAACCCAAAGTCCACGCACAGCCTGGTAGGTGTGGGTAGGCAGCACGAATGAATAAATGCCAACAATAAGATCACTCTACCGCACACTGTTGACTTTTATTTTATTGGAGGCAAACAACTAGTTTCGCATTAGCGTCCTCAGGTTATGTTGCCAATCCGCCATCATAATAGCAATGTGCCAAAGTACAAATGTGCCTGGCTCTTAAAAAGAATGGGAGATGCCACTCTGATTGGTTTATTGCATGTTATGCCTAGAACACACCTATGAATTAATGAAAACACTAAGTGCAACCCTTTTGAACCACGAGCCTGGCGCATGGACCCTTTTTTTCCGCCGTCAAACTAGCAACAGAGGATTTGGACACGCCCTAAACGCAGCTGTACCATGGGCTTCACGCCGTGTGCTTACATCGTTAAAATAGGGCCCTTAATGTCTAAATTAAAAATGAAAATGAACCACAATTCAAAAAGTAATCCCAATTGTATGTTTTGTTTACCCTAAATTTATCCCCTAAGCTGGATAACTTGTGGGGAATGATTTTGCAGGTTTCATTACCTTTGTGGGTCCAAAGAAACCCATTATCTCATACAGACACATAAACAGCAAAGGGCCAGGAAAAAAAGAGGAAAGCTCCTGCAGCTGGCATTTGTAACAAAATAAATTGTATGTTTTGTTTACCCTAAATTTACCCCCTAAGCTGGACAACTTGTGGGGAATGATTTTGCAGGTTTCATTACATTTGTGGGTCCAAAGAAACCCATTATCTCATACAGACACATAAACAGCAAAGGGCCAGGAAAAAAAGAGGAAAGCTCCTGCAGCTGGCATTTGGAACAAAATAAACTGTGCTACTAATTACTGGAACAGGGTATTCATATATTATTTTCAATCACTATTTGCCTGTAAGAGAATGACTAATCAAAGACAGTAGAATAACAATATCAGGCCTAGTTAACAACTGCTTGTTATTGCAAAACAAGATTCAATGCAATTCACTTCCAAATCAATGAAAACAAAAGAAGTTGCATTGCTATGACATCTTTTGAAAGGATTTCAACCCTCTTATGACTGTAACGTCCCACATTTTTAAACTCTCCGGTAAAGTCCCTCTGTGTCAAAATCCAACCCTCTTTTGAACCTCTTCTCTCTTCTTGAGCGCAGACACAGACGTGACCAAGCCAGGGGACTAGCTGCTTACAGAGATGGACACAGAGGTCAACACTGCGAGGTCATGTCTTGATTGACAAACAGATCTCTCAAAAGGTTTCTCAGCTGTAAACTCTTCACGACCCACATCCTTCATTCCTTCTCACCCTTTTTAGAGGGGTGAGACTTCTGCCTTTTTAGAGAGGTGGGACTTCTGGCTTTTTATTGAATGGGTTTTGAGAAGTAGAGAAGAGAGAGTTTAAGGAGTATGCAAATGAGAATCGTCCTAAGGGTCACACAATGCCACATTTGGTTAACATTAAGCCTGACAAACAATGACATATGTTTAGGCTCAGTGATTTATATCTAGGTGCCAAAATATTTGGGTAGCTTGGTACTTTGTACCAAAATATATGCTACAATGTCTATGAGTTAGGGCTGGGCAATATTGATAAAATATGATTTCACAGTATTTTTCAAATGTTTTACGTTATCACAGTATTTGATGGTATTATAGTTTTTAATAAGCTTTCTTAATTCAGATTGTTTTACACTGTTCTGACAAATAAAACTGTCAGCAAAAAAGTACCGCTATTGGTTGAACTTTTATTAAAACACTATCAAACAGGAATACTAATAAATAACTTTAAAAACAAAACTCTGTAAACCCCTGGTCTTCATATTATGTGTGGCAGCTTAGAAGAACCTGAAGGAAAAATGTCACTAATTGTTGGCAATTAGGCAAAAATAAACAAAAATATATTTTGGTTAGATATTAAGATGTGAAACGTTTTGGACAGTGCAAATCCTATAATTCTTCATATTGTTCAAAGGAAGTATGAAGTACTGAATTAAACAATTTAAAGTGTTTTTTCCTTTTTGGATAGCAAGATAGTCAGGCTGTCTACCGTTCACTGCTCTCTGGTAGAGTTTGCAGCCAACTTGGTCCACATACAAATCAATGAAATCAGGCTGTTTTATACTGAAAAAGCAGCTGGTTAGTTCACATTTGATGTAATAGCTGAAATGTGTAATCAATGATGTAAGTAGGAACACAAGTGGTTCGGATTTTTGTTGTGTATAGCCTAATTAGAGCAATAGTAGCCTACCAACGTTACAGTATTCACATACTTAAAATATCTTGTTATTTCTACCCATGTTACCTGACAATTATCAGTGGTTATAGAGCTAGCCAATTAATACATCCATGGTATTATTGCGCAATACCAGCAAGATCACATCGTCTCAAACTGTCAGCAGCATTTTGTGTGCTCGTCACCTTGTGAGTTCGGACCTTGTTTTGCTGCGGACAAAAAAGTAACGTTGGCGAAAAGTCCACCTTAACATTATCAGAGAATGCCGGTAGACGGGATGGTTCCGCTTCAGATGCCATCAAACAGGATCTCTGGTCGTAATCTGTTCTTTACTGACCAATCAGCATTTATTAGCAGAGTGCTAGCGTGTTTATGGGCAACAACGACTCAACCTGTAAGGAATCGAAAGGACATAAGTACTCGTTTATTTAACTTTCGACCTATAATCCATGTTGAACTTGCAAAAACTACAATAAAATCTGAGATTTCTCAACGACAATCAGGCGAAAGAGAAAAATTTAGCCATTTAGCTCCATAGACTTCCATTCATTTAGCACTCACATGCGATCACCCCCAGTGGAACTCTGATGGAACTGCAACCAAATTCGGTACAATGGGATTTTTAGGGAGTGGACAGGCTCTCAGTAGACGGGCTCTGGCGCTACTCAGTCATTATAATAATCATTGTTTGTTCATTGCATAGCGGGTCCATGTTTATGTGTTGCTACAATTAGTCTATTTTGGGTAACAACAGACTCTAGTGACTGATTTTCAGATGTACTTGTTTTTTTTTTTAGAGACACTGACAATACATTCAATTAATTTGTGCACAACTTATTTTTTTATATTTTAATAATCAGTTATTAGAATCTTGTTAAATGTGCCGTTTTTGCTATCACATACTCTTATTATTTATTTGCACAAAATACTATTGAATTTGGTTACAATTCACTAGCTTTACAATGAATTCACAATGTTTATTGCAATGAATTAAAACTAGCGCTATTAGTTTGAAATGAAATATCTGAGTTTGTGTTGCGGGCATTATACACTGTTGCCATGCGAACGGGCTCTAAAGTGCATATTGGATTGTGATGCGCATATCGATACAGCCCTATCCCAGCTGGACGTGCCTGGAACATCTCCCTAAAGAGGCGCCCAGGGGGCATCCTTACTAGATGCCCGAACCACCTCAACTAGCTCCTTTCGACGCAAAGGAGCAGCGTCTCTACTTGAGCTCTTTTGGCACTGTCCCAGAGTTCCGCGCAATGTTGAAGAGGCGTGTTCTAATGGTGATCATTTAACATAAACAATACCAGCCGTTGCGGTTTTGGGAATAATAGTGCTGCAGAGGTTTATTGATTTCACACACACATCAGCTGTCGTGATGTGTTTTCATCAGCTGATCATCACACTGACAGCGGCAACATGCTGCAAATGATTTCAGATTTTGAGTTTGAACATGTGAAAACGTTCTGTTGCGAGCTACTCATTAATGCTCTGCAAGATAGTAACTATCGAATAACCTGTTGTTTTAACCAGTAGCCTGCATTCTTGAGATCCATATCTGGGAAGTTTTGAGCATGTTTTTAAAATTGCGCTTTTATGAAAGACCACTTCATTATTTTGTTTTAAATCTAAAACCCTGCACCTTTCTTAATCACAGACTCTTCATTTGCTGTGGGACTTTGATGAATTCCTTGTGGAACATCAGTCTTTCTGCTCTGCTCCCCTGGCTCCTTCAAGGATTGAGTCGGTTCCCACGTGTGTAACGGGCAATTCCCGTGGGTTATTTTCATGGATGTGACTTTCCATCCAAAATTTGGTTATTCTCATTTAGTGCAGCTGGCGAAATGACACTGTATTTTGTAAATAATACTATGAGTCAAAGTCTCTCACATTGAAAGACTATTTTTAGTCTATCAGTTCTGAGGGTATTTTTATCCATATTGTGTAGTGATGTCATTTTATTTTCCTTTTAATTTGAAGTGCCGTTTACATTCTGGTAGCTTTCAGCCACATATTCAAAACCTCTCGAGAAAAAAAGCTTGAGACTAGATAAAATGGTAGTGTAAACTTGCTGGTCTCTCTCAAATACCTGCTAGATTTATTAATTTTTATTGGTGCATCATTATTTTTGCATACCTGCCAACCAATTTTATGATTTTTCACTTCGGCACAGACACAATGTAATGCGGTGGTGCACAGCAGGAAGAGGACATTCCTCTATCTCAATAAGTATAACCATAGAATTAGAAAACATACCATTAGTGCCTGTATTTATTAATATTCCTAAAGGGTAGGGCATTCCACTAACAAAATGTCTGAGTGTTGGGACAGATGTAATGGCAGTCTCCAGTTATTTATTTGTTTTTATCTCCCAAACCCATCTCCCAAGCCTCCTCATCTAACATCACCAGCGCCACTCTGGCTTCTCTCTACCAGCTAGGGATCATTGCTCTGGACTAACGTGAAACACTGCTGTACATAACTAGGTGCTGTCACATCAATCACACCACTCGTTAAAGCAAGCGTGCAACTTACTTAATGTGGGACTACGCATAACATTTTCATTACAATTATATTATGTCTTTATAATGAGCAAGGTCTTTCTAATTTTAGTTGACAAAAAGTTGTTAGTAGCACAAGCGCTACTGCAGCTAATCTTTTTGCATTACAACGTTAAAGTTAGTTACTTTAGCAAGCTAAATATCTATCTTTGTCAATAAGACGTGTCAGCACAAAAGCTAGCTAACACAACATTTTCAAACGTGTATTTGGCAAACAGTTTAGTCCGTTTCCTTACCATTCCTCCTTTTGTTTCAGTGGTGGGTCATTGTGAACGGACAAGGTGGAGAGCTGCCATGTGTGACTCCAGCAGCTGTTTCACGATGACTACAGTTAGTTAGTAGCTATAGTCTCTAGCCTAGCGACTGGCGGGAGAATGTACAGGAGATTTTTGTGTGATTGTGTGATTTGATCAGCACTAACATATATATATATATATATATATATATATATATATATATATATATATATATATATATATATATATATATATATATATATATATATATATATATATATATATATATATATATATATATATATATATATATATATATATATATACATATATACAGGTAACGAGCTGAGATTAGGAGCACTCCCTTAAAGGTTGGGGGCTCTATGCAAGATCTCACCTTGTGGATTTGCAAAGATCATGAGAATGGTGAGAATTCAACCCAGAACTACATGGGGGGATCTTGTCAATGATCTCTCAAGGCAGCTGGGACCATAGTCACCAAGAAAACAATTGGTAACACACTATGCCGTGAAGGACTAAAATCCTGCAGTGCCTGCAAGGTCCCACTGCTCAAGAAAGCACATGAACAGGCCCATCTGAAGTTTGCCAATGAACATCTGAATGATACAGAGGAGAACTGGGTGAAAGTCTTGTGGTCAGATGAGACCAAAATCAAGCTCTTTGGCATCAACTCAACTTTGGGGGTGTTTTTCTGCTAAGGGGACAGGACAACTTCACTGCATCAAAGGGACTATGGACGGGCCATGAACCCGAAAGGTTTGGTGAGAACCTCCTTACCTCAGCCAGGGCATTGAAAATGGGTTGTGTATTCCAGCATGACAATGACACAAACCACACAGCCAAGGCAACAAAGGAGTGGCTCAAAAAGAAGCATATTAGGGTCCTGGAGTGGCCCAGCC